>JBAMYA010044755.1:0-12224 GCA_037176975.1 Arrhamphus sclerolepis
GCTGAAGACCAGCTGGGTAAGAAGGAGATGAGGAGAATTAGGACAGTGGGAAGGAAGGACAGAGGAGATGTACAATAAAAAAAAATCAGACATTGTGATTTGCATATTTTTTTTAGATTATGTCTCTCACAGTGGACATGCTCCTAAGATGAAACTTTCAGACCCTCCATTTTCCTCACTGTAAGTGTAAACCATTTAATTTAAGCTGCTGTCGACCTATTCTGCCAGGAGACCTCTCATGAGGTAGAGATGGTGTCCCAGAAGAATATGAAGAACAGGAACAGAGATCAAAGCACTGGGCTCTTGCTTTACTCTCTTCATGTATGTATATTTCATTATTACTATCATTAATTCTACCTTTCATTTTATGTTTCTATGTCTCTTTCCTGTCCAAGCGTGCTGACAAAAGTCAAAGACCCAAATGAGCGAGAGCGCTGTCCCCTTAGATGTCAAGCTCCGTGGTACTTTGGTAGCTTCTGTTGGATTTAACCCCTTGAACACTTTGGCCTCAGTAGAATGAATCCCATCTTACAACACCTAAGGTTTAGGTGTCAATGGAAATACAAGATGATTTTAGTTTGATTGAACTGTACTGTATTTGCTGACCATGTTTATTTTCATTATAAAGTATCTTGAGATTACTTGTGCTGTGAACTGGATTTGTACAGAAGAACTGAAGTGAATAGAATGTGACAGAAAGATGACAGCCCTGTTATTCTTGGCTCATAGCCTAGAGCTACAGTAACTGTGAGTGTGAGGGAAGGACTCTGTGATCCACCGTACTGACCTGTGTTTTCTGTAGTCATTCAGCTTCTTGTTGATGAGCGCTTGTCTTGAGGAACCAATCTCCTACAGCAAGTGAAAGGCACAGGTGAGCTCTGTATTATAAGTGAATTTGTAAACGCTGAGCAACAATAACTCTGGGTTAGTCAGACCTCATTTTCAGTTTTGCTGCTTTCCCTGATGACCCGGATCCAGGCCAGCATATTGTCCCGGTCCTCAGCTTGCAGCAGGTACTCACAGAAGTCCTGTGTGGTAAGTCTCAGCGTGTGCTTTCGCTTGGTTTCACTGTAGGCAATGTCAATGAGGCAGCCTCGGATACTGATTGGCGGATGCTCGTCCTGACTGGGCTCTGCCCCTGCACCATGAAGGACGGCCTCTCGCTTGTCTTTATAAAGGAAAAGCGAGTGGGAGCGGAGGACGGTATACACACGTTTCCAAGGACGCATACCACTGCCGACTTTCTGTAACCAAAAACAGACTAAACCGTAAGTCATCTCCATCAGTACGGATTCATCCACATGAAGACTGAAACGCTGGGAGCCTGAGCTGCTTCAACTTTCCAAAACCAAAACACAACAGAAATGATTTTACATTATCAACATTTATATACATATCTACCTTTCTCAACTTAGGATGGCTACTTCTTCTACTTCTTCACTTTTAAGTTCTTTGTGAAGAATGTTTGGAAGTTCTTTGTGGATGTTGTCATGTTGGCATCTGATAGTGACTCATGTTTGAGATTTGTGTTCTGACAACCCTGACAGAGCTAGTGGTTTTCATTTTAACAGTATATTTATATAGATAACCTTGAACTTTACACAGTGTGAACAGAAACTGCCAGTAAACAGCTCGGTGACTGATCTAGAAAGAATCTTGAGAACAGAACAAAACAAACTTTCATTCATGGTTAAATTGAGTCTCTTTCTACTTTTTAAAAACCTGATTTAGCCGAGCTAATCTCAGACACACACAGTTTTAATCAATCTTCAAACACCCCTAAATGGTTGTACCTTTCCCTTTTCTGTGAGGATCTGTTTGTAATGCAGCCAGCCCTCTTTACGGACGTCACTGAAGGTGAAGGAGCCCAGATCAGAGGTGGAGTGGCGCTTGGACTGAGCCGCCTCCTGAGCCCGCAGACTCTCCAGCGACTGAAACAAAGAGTGGAAACATTCAGGGACTTGTTCTGGATGACACTTTCTGAACATGTAGCAAGATCAAGCAGTTTGAACTTCAAATGGCGACTTACTCCATCAGTGAAAAAGCTCTTGACCCTCTTTGGTAGTTTACTGTGGAGCAGACAGCACACCATCTACTTCATTAAATGTACATTTTAGTAAATGTTTAGTGTACGACATGCAACAGAGATTATATTCTATAATTACCACCCCGGAATCAACCAAAAAGAAATTCACAATGATTCTTACATTTAATATACATATCAGACCTACAATACATTCCAAAATACAGATTTCAGCACTTTTTGATGAGACAGAGGGTTAGTCAGACCTCATTACCAGTTTTGCTGATAATGCGCCTATTTCTTCCCAAAACAACATCCAGAACAGTGATTCATCCAAACATATGTGATGACCATCCCTGAGGTCAACACCATCTCTGAACTAAATTAACATAAGATTTCTTTTGTCACACTACAATTCTTTTCAGGCACGATGACCTGCAGGGATCGAGTCAACACGATCCCTGAAGTGGACTGAGACTGAATGGTTACTGTCGTCTGTGTCCTTATGTCGCAAATTACACCATGTAGTTGTGTCACTACATAATCCCACCACCAAACACCTTTTTTTGGAATGTGATGCAGGTCCTAAATGCAAATACTTAATATAAATTTATTATATCAACACATGAAATGGAGTTGATGAGAAAAACAAGAGAAACATCTCATCAGACAGAAATAAAAGTCTCCAGTAAATCAGTGCCAATCCATTTTAATAGTTTTCTCTGCTTATTTCAAATAAATGAAAATACATAAATTACTGATATTCGAGCACTTATTTGCTGAGCTTCCATCCATATGTCCATTAATTTCCACATATCCAGACTCGGGTTGCGGCAGACAGACCAGACCTCCCTCTCAGAAACCTCCCCCAGCCTGTTCCCAGGCCAGCCAAGAGATGTAGTCTCTCCAGCGTGTCCTGGGTCCTCCTCATGGTCCTCCAGCCACCCCACGGAGGACACTCATTTCAGCCGCTTGTATCCGTGATCTCATCCTTTTCACTACCCACAGTTCATGACCACAGGTGAGGGTGGGAACGTAAAGCGACAGGTAAACAGACTACGGAGTTCACATTCCTGTCAATCTCCTGCTCCTTTCTTTGGTTCATTTGTGAGTACATATTACACATGACACTGGGAGGGTTTTTGGGATAACTTAAAGCTGTTTTCAGAAAAGTGACTCACGAGAAGACCCGGCCTTCATCCCTAAATGTGTTGAGCCCTTCATCGCAGGACTTGGACCTCTCCGTGGTGATAGCAAGCAAGTATGAAGAACGTCGGCCCTTAATGCTGCCTGCAGAGACAAAAGTCCCGTCAGGGGTGAAGATTATGAGAGACAGCACAAATATGACAAATATTTGTGTCATATTTGACATAAATGACAGGACAGGAGAAAGAATAAAAATGTGTACTTGGTGCAATAACGGTATGTTATTTTCATTCACAGTTTTAGATAAATGCACCCTACTCTGAACGTGCCATCTTTGTTAAGATGCTCAACATCAGTCCCTAAGTCAGAGATCTTCACTGTTACATCCCTCATTTCATTGAACCTTTCCAGTAGAATGCTGTACATGAAACATTTCAGAGGGAAGTACTCAGTAACATATAAAGGTATACAAATACATGGATTTAATGTCACATTCATGTAAAATAATTTAACTTTGCATCACTAGCTGCTTTTTTAGCTGGCACAATAACTTTTTCTCACTCTGGTTTCCACTAACATTGACTCAGGCTCATGGGTAATGAGCCCCTCGACCACTGACCAATCAAATGAACCGCAGAAGAATTTAATGGAGCAAAACAAGCCAAGTGTGAATGTACCCTTAAACCTGAGCCAAAGACAAGGCTTTACAAAGATTTACATGAGTCACACCCAGACAAGTGTTTGTGGTTCTGACCCAAACATGTGAACCAGCCAACACTGAACTGGGCCTTTGTAAAGCCTCTTGTAGATTAGGAGAGGTGACAGAGACTCACTGCAGTCCTGAGAACGAAGTCTGACAAAGGGGGAGATGGAGAGGGTGGAGGAGACAGGGGTAGGAGTGAGGGTGGTCACAGTGGACACCTGGGAACTGGACTGGTGATGGTCAGAACTGGGACTGGCAGGATCATCTGTAAGGCCATCATCAAAGGTGAACAGCACAGGTGAGTGATTAAGCAGACGAGACAGGATCAGGGTTCATCAAATGGAGGTTTTTCTGTGGTAACTGCTTCAGATCTGCTTCAAAACATTTTCAGGCTGCTTCCACACCTTAGTTTTTGTGCTCTGGTCCAAATCAGTTGCTAGGTCTCTTGTTCTGTTTTCTACTAAGCTGGTTCCTTTTCAGACAGAAAAAAAATCCTCGGATACCAAAATGCATCAAGTCAGAGAACACCAGAGAATATCCTCATCTTTTATTGGCAGGAAGTACGTGTCACAGGAACAGAAAGTGTAAATGCAGGAAAAGGATCCTGTGTTGTGGAATAGACTGGTGTACTACTTGTGATATGGTGAACCTGTACAGATCTGTTGTGGTTTTAGCTACCAAGACAGAATAGTTGTCATACCATTGATCCTAGAGATTCATGGCTACTTAAATATACTGTAAATAATCGCTGGAGTTAATTGTAACAAAGATGCCTCACTGAGCTGTGGATGTCAGATGTTAAACCTTGACTGGAATTCTACATCTTCTTCATTGAACTGGCTTGTTCGGAATTTAAGTTTGAGTTGCAATTTTTTGTTTGACAATTGAGAGGGTGAAACATACTGTTCTTATGAGTATCCAAACAGGGGAGAGACCTGGTTGGCAACAGAACTTAATACAAACCATCACAACCGAAGCAATAAAAATGGGTAGAAAGAAATGACAACTGTCCACTTGCTCACTCATTTGCATGAAAAGATTTAAGTTGTGACTAAGGGCTGACAGATATTGATGCCTAATGGGGCATAAACATAACTCAAGTAGATTTCAGAAGACAAAGAAATGGTTACTTTCTGTCCCAAAGTTGAAGCAAGGCAACTGACGTTTTGCTGCTCATCCAACCTTGTCTTGTTTCAACCTCTGGGATAAATATGACCTGGATGACTGAGAACCTTCACCAACAGGTTACTTTCTGTCATTTCTTTGTCTTCAGATAATAAAAATTTTAATAACAAATAAAGTTTCCTAACGTTAATGTCTATTTTATGATGCCTAATTCCTTTATGCCAAAATGTTATTCCATTGGTACCTTTAAAAAGTATCATTCAGGTATTAGTATTGAAGATAAGGCATCTGATTTGGTACTGATATGAAAACATTTAAAGAATACAGGTGACCTAAATTGATTTGTTATTGAACTGGTGAACATATCTGGATTTGTTGATGTAGTAACTAGCCTACATGGATTAGTTGTCATACATTTCAAACATTTTAAATTAGGTGTCATACCAGTTGAACTCACATGGATTCGCTGTTTACAAGCAAATAGACATGTTGGTTGTCAAGCTAGTGAGCCTACATGAATTAGTGTGAACTTTTATCGATTATTTGCTGTATCAGTGAACCTATGAATCTATGCAGATTAGCTTTTGTGCTCATGAAACTATGTAGATTAGTTGCTTTACTGTCTACCCTAGTAAAGCTAAACTGATTAGCTGCCATACTCTGGAAACCTTTGCAAATTAGGTGTTGTACCAGTGAACCCATGTGGATTAGATCAATTGTCATACTTTATTAAACCTATACAGATTATTTTTGTCCAAGTGATTCGTTATGTTATAAACAAGAGTTTGTATCACTTTAATTTGAAAATAAAATGCAGCTGGAAAGTCCACCAAAAGCACAGAACAGTCCAGAATTTAACAGCATTCATCATACAGAGCTGTAAACTATGTTATCTAGGTCAGTGTAAATCCCAGAGAAGTTAAACTCTATGCCTAAATAAATATGCATATCACGCAATTCTACTATTTTGGTCCTCTTTTGCTTTGGTGTGTGTTTTCACCATTTAAATCAAATATACACCACCTCTTTCCTTTGGTCTTAGTCCAGTTGTTTTCTGTCTGCACACAAGTGTGATTCCTGCATTCGTGCGACACCAAGCTGTAGGTGAACTCGAGCAGAGCGAAGGCTGTCGGTGTGAAAGCAGCCTTATTCATATCATCCACAGTTGTTTTCAAAATCCAAACCTCCATTTGTTTCTTCCCAGCATCCAAACACAACTGGTGTTAAGGTTCAAAAGCAGACAACATACAACATATAACATAAAAATGAACAGACTGCTTTAACAGTTCTGCTGAGAACTGGAAATTTTTATTTAAAACCTAAGTCAAGTTTTATGTGATCTGTTTCACAGCTTTCTTAGGTAGTTAATATATTTTATGTGTGAGATAACTTTTATCTCACACAAATATACATTACACAGATGTGACAAAATTATCTTACTAGGTAACCTCTCATTTATACGACTATGCCCTGACACGTACACATGTAAAACCTCTCACATACATTACTTTTATTACTGGCTGAAATGCATATAGGGTGTCTTGTATGTATGTGCGTGGGGTATATATGTATGTGTGAATTTTCACTAGTTTATTTGTGAGATGTTGGTCGTGTGTATGTGAAAGCTTATTTTATGCGTATGTGCAAATGATCATAGTAGTATATGCATGATTTCAGAGGTGTGTGTGAGAGTTAAAGATGCATTTTGTACTATATGGCCCCTCATATAGACGCACTGGCGAAGCATCCTCTTCACAATATAGTGATTCAGCAATCAGAGAGTCTTCAGTCTGAGGCTTCTTCTGATCTGCCTCAACATAGACAGTTACAAGAGTTCCTTCCTGAACACAGCTATAGTCATATTGAATCAATGAACGTCAACTATTGCAACAATTAATTTTCCTTCAGGAATTATTTAAGTATTTTCAAACTGAATTTGTAATGTCAAAGTGTGTGATGATACAATTAGAAGACTGAATACGTAAGGTTTGTTTGGAAGGACTGCAAGAAGAAAGCCTTTTCTGTTTCTGTTCTAAATCAGGATGGCTGGGGTTAAAAAAATGAAAGAAATCATATTTGGAAGGACTTAGTCAAAGTCAAGACTAAATGAATGAAATATCACTGAAGAAAGCAATTAAGAATGTGCCTGGTAATATCCAATCTACAGAACTCATTATGAACTATTGCTTTCACTATGTGCAGGACATTTTAAAGTAAACATGGGTTAGAGTCTCAATGTAACTATGGGAATAGATGAGCGTTCACCAACCTATGAATGGAATGGAGGACAATGAGTCAAATGCGTGCTGCACCAGGCCCCCATTGACTCTGTGGCTGGGGCTGGGTCCCCGAGGGCTAGGCGAGGGGGCTCCAGATGAGGGGGACTCCGGTGACTCTGGCATGGTGTAGTGGGAATGTCGTAGAGCCTGGGCAGGTATTCGATGACCTGCGGGGGGCTTTTGCCTCAGTACTACCTCTGGAGTTGGAGAGACGGGGGAGGTGGTCTCCCTATCCTTACCAAGCCGGACAGTCTCCTCCTCCGAGGTAGACAGGGTGGGGGTCGACAGAGGCCGGGGTGCTGTTCCCCTATCACTTCTGCTGCCAGGGCTCCAATTGAAGTAGGGGCCGCTATAACCAGGATCCCTGAAGGAGTGGGCTTGCTGGAAGAGATGGCCAGCTTTGCGGGTAAATGAGGGGCTGTAGCTTTGGTAGCCCATCAACTCTTCCTCTTTTACTCGCCTCGTTTGGGGCTCAGCAACCTGCTGACCTGAATGGCCCCTAACACTTGGGGGCAGTATGGCTGAGGTTGTGATGGTGGTTGGGTGTCCGGCTGAGGTGTTGTGGTCTTTTGTCTTTTGGAAACTTTGCAAACTCTGTTGGTGGTGTGGTGCAACTAGAGCTGAAGCCTCAGCCAGAGCTTCCACAGAGCGCCCATAGTTGTGCTCATATTCAGCATAAGCTGCCAGCAGACTCTCAGAGCAGGACCTCTTCCCAGGTTCTGGTACACCTCCCCAACCTCCGAGCCAGTGTGAATCATGGTATGCAGCTGCGGCTTGGTGGTGACGCAGCAGGGTTTCTCTAGGGTGCTGCTCTGCAGATGTTGTGGCAGTGCGTCCAGGAGTGGACCCATGTGACAAGCCCAGCTCCGCTAACCGATCCTGGGAGTTGCTGCGGCGGCGAGGAGACAGGTGGCCAGCCACCTCAGCCTGGCTGTGGTACCAGTTTTTAAGCGCCTGCTGGCAGAGGGAGCCAGTGTAAGCATGGACAGAGGCTGGCAGGCTGCTCTTGCGGGGTGGGGGCAGTGTTGCTGAGGCAATGGCAGCATTGTGGTTAGCAAAATGAAAGTCAAGCACATTGATCGTGGATGAAGACCGCCCTCGATTTTGCCCTGATGAAGCAAAATGATGGGTTGAGTTGTCAGGACCCCCGGACCAGCCGGAGGGGGGGGTGGAAGCTTCAGGGGGGTGGTTGTCTAGAGGCGAGACAGTGCAGCTGGGTTGGCACTGCCAGTTGTCTGGGGGGCTTTGGGGGTGAGGACGGGGCTGTGGCGTAGTCGAGGTGTAACAGAGGGGTGGGGGCTCCGGCAGGTTCTGGGCCTCACCTGAGTACGGCTCATTACCTTTCAGGTAGGCATCCTGGGAATACACCTGAGGATGAGGAAATGAGTAAGACAAGACGAAGAAGACAAAAGAAGAAAAGGAACAAGGGCAGACAGAGGAAGATGCAGCATGTACTATTGACTATTATTTATTTTCTATGATCTTGTTGAAGCTCAACCAACACTGGGATCTAAAAGTTGATGTAAAACAAAAATATTTTAGAAATAAAAAAAATACACAGATTATTCCAGTTAATTTGAATTATATTTCTTTGCAAACAGGAGGAATCAAAAACTCATGTATTTCATATGTTTTTCAGAATATTATAACTGAATTTCTCTTAAACATCTGACACCAGAACCAACTCTGAACACCTGATCTGAAAACCAGAACCAGAACCAGAACCTGAACTGAAACCAGAAACTCAGAGTTTGTTGAACCTCCCTTTCTAATAATGGACCCCACATGCACCTGAACTTAACATCATTTAATTTCAGATTCCCTGAACGATTTAATGATATTCTGAACTATTGACCAAGAAAGAGTGAAGATGTGTGTGTCAGTGACTCCAACCACTAATTGGTTAAAATTATGATTAAACATCAAGGTAGGACTTTTCATTGAGCAATAATAGTTTGACTCCAGGCGGTTGTCAAGTGCATGGTTTGGTCAAAAATGCCACCAAAAAAGGCAAATGGAAAGCTAATGGTGCGTGATGGTGCCGTGGCAGTGGGCCACGGTGAAGCCTCGGGGAGAGATGATGATGCGAACCCCTGCACTAGCGTTAACCCTGCTAACGAGGAGTCCATCCAGGGTACTCAATATGTGCTGACTGTGATTAATTCTCTGGAAGCCAAACTAAAGGCTGATCCGTCCTCCACAACACAGAATCCTTTTTGTGTTCTCAAAAGAGCACAAACAAAATGACATAATTTTGTTCTCGCTCTCTGATTTAAGAGTTCTGGCATCTTGTTCTCAACATCTGGTCATCTGGGCAGAACTTTTTTCTCATGTGGTGTCTGACAAATGTGTGATTGGTCAGAAAAATGGAGTGGGTGTGGTTAATACAGAATGGTGAAGTGCAGTCAGTGTTACCAATTTGGTGACTTTCTCGCTAAATCTTTTTTTTGCTTTGGGTTAATGCCAAGATTGACAACATCCTTTTACTTTTATATGTAATTTGATCTTGCAGTGATTTCCAGTGCGTGTGGGTGAGGGTGAGAGTGTGAGGGTGAGGGTGAGGGTGAGAGTGTGGGTGAACGTGTCCTTCAGCCCTCTTGACAGTCTGATCTAACAAACTATTTGAACATGATTCTGTCAGAGGACTAAAATAAACCAACAGTGGAGCATGTTGAGACAGACAGAGACCAAAGACGTGACTGTCGTGTGTGTTGTTGATAATGTGTTGGTGTAGTGCAGGATGATGATGTAGATGTGTGTGTGGTGTGAAGTTGATGTTACGCCCCAGTTCATGTTAGAGCTAAAACAGTCCAACAGAGACTTAAAGCAGTGATAATGACCCATGATGGTCTGCACCAACTGGTGACAGCAACCAGAACTTCAGGCATAACCCCAGTTGGTGCTGGTGTGCTGGATCAGTGTCATGCAGCAGACCTCCACAAGTGCTCTGGATTTACATCTCCAACTCATCAGGACCATCCAGTTCAGAAGGGGCCCCTCCCGGACAGATACAGCAAAGGCAACGGGCCACCACTCTCCCAACCTGACAGAACCCGGGAAAGCCACAACACACCCGCTGCGCCATGGACACCTTTGTGATATACGGCGAACCCTAAACCCATCAGGAAGGGACTACTCTTTTCATTCTTCTGCGCATAACGTTTACTCAAGGACACAGAATGGGGACGGGAGGGGGCCTCAGCCCCACACTGGCACCACCACTCCATAGGGGGCGAGGTACAACCCCCCCAGGCCCGGAGGCACTGCACAGACGAGAGGAGCTGAATCCACAAGACAGAACCAAGGACCACCCCCAAGGGCCACTCAGCTACAGGGTCACCTACAGCTACAGGGATCTCCAGTATGGATCCGGTATGGACCCCCTCCGGGACGTTAGGTGTCAGGTGATCAAAGCATGCCCACGGCAGCTCCCCCACACCAGCAAAGCCATCCCCTGCAGCACAATTGAGTCTCAATGTTGATCCACACCACCGTAGTACCACAGGAACTGGACCCCACACGCGTCGGGTGAAACCAGAGGAACAGCTGAGGGGGAGGGTCGTAGGTTGAACAGGAGAAAGGACTAACATATACCTCACACCCTGACCCCAATACACTCCCCCACTCCCCAGGCAAGTCCAGTCCAGAGAGCCTCAGAGCCCTGAACCGAACCCTGTGTGGTGATGTAATAAGCTGTTTTCCAACTCCCTGACTGAAAAGCAGATAGTAGGTGAGTGTGAGTGTTACCACTCGCTAAATCTGGCAGCTTTCCAAATCCTCTTGCTGACTTTTTTCTTGTCAAATGTGACTAGTGACTAGTGGGTGCTGCCGTGAGCCACGTCCCATCCTGAAGTACTCCCAGTGGTCAGTCTCCAAGTTGCAGTCAGATGGAAGCCCTGCACCTAACGGTGTCCAGGCTAAAAATGAAGCGCCCTGGCTTCCAGTGCGGGGTTTAAATGTACATGTTAAGAATGTTATAGCTGAGGCAAAAAGTGCTCAGGTTTTACTGTGACTTGTTGTAGACTTCATATTCTAACATTTTAAAGTACGCGTGCTGAAGCGAGCAGGTCTCTCTGGGAGTTGTGCACTAGAGTTTTTCTGAAGTATGTACGGTCAGTATGATATGTACCAGTCAGAACGAACTTTGTTCTTGTTCTCGCAGCATTGAGAAATCAGCCTAACATCAAATGAAGGCGGACATCTGTGAAATTGCAGCGTTGAGGGCGGAAAATGACGTGACCATCTCCACGTTGAGAAGGGAGACAGAAAACCACAATGACCAACTGAAAAAACACGGCAGATTCAGCTGCAAGGATGTCGAATTTCATGGAGAAGTTAGAGAAAAAAGTTCAATGACTTTCAGGCCAGGTGGAAAAACTGACTGAAAAATGTATTGACCTGGAAGGGCGTTCAAAGATGCAGAAGGTAAGGATAGCTGGGGTGCTAGAAGGTAAAGAAAATGCACAGCGTGCCAGGGACTCTGTGGCCCAACTGTTACAAGATGCATTGGACCCAGATGAAACACCGTTGGGAGCCTGCAAGAGCACCCAGGAGATGACACCGCTCCACGACACCTGATAGTCAGGGTTCACTTCTGTTACACCAAGGAGGAAATGCTAAGAAAAGTTTTGAGCAAAAAGAATTTAAAGTTTGGAGATGAGCACATTCAGATCTTTTGGGCGTTTCAACAGGCTGTGGTAAAGCGCAGACCCAAGATCCAAGTTCAGGCACTTTTGTTCAATACAGCCTGCTCAGACCTGGCTATGGTATGGTAAATACAAAACGTGAAAATTCTGGGCTGATTTCTTTTTTTCTCTGCTTTTTTTTTTTTTTTTTTTAAATATTTTTTTCCCCCCATTTTTTTTTACCCCTTTTTTCCACCCAGTGCACAGTACCTAAGTTATAGTCCTGAGCATTGCACTCCCACTGCTGACCCCGGGAGGGCCCT
>JBAMYA010044756.1:0-12223 GCA_037176975.1 Arrhamphus sclerolepis
CAGAGTAAATATGGCTAAATGTGGAAAATATATGAGTTTGGAAAATGTGTTCACATTTTTACATTTGGCACCCCATAGCAGAGGGCCCAAAGAACACTTTGATAGGCTCGAGCAGACACCTGTGACCCTGCACAGGATTACACAGGTACAGATAATGGATGGACTGATGGAACATAGTCTTGCTCTCTTCTCTCGTTTCCTTTTTTCAGGTGATGTCATGGTGATGTTGCACTCCCACTACTGCTACCATACTACCACTACAATATGACTAGTACTTTACTATCACTACTATACTACCGCTACTACCATACTACTACTACTATAGTGCTACTATACTACTACTATCATACTACCACTACCCTACTACTAGTACTTTATTAGCACTACTATACCACAGCTACTATACTATTGCGACCATACTACCTCTACTATACTACTACTACTATATTACTGTTACTATAGTACCACTACCATACTACCGCTACCATACTACTCCTATAGTGCTACTACCCTATTGTGACCATACTACTACTAATATAGGACTATCATACTACTACTACTTTACTACCACTACTATACTACCGCTACTATACTACTGTTACTATACTACTGCTACTTTACTGCCACTACCATACTATGATCATACTACCGCTACCATACTGCTACTATTATACTATTACTACTGCTAATAAACCCTGAGCTTTTGGTTTCGGTTTTTGGGTTCATAATTGGTTCTACTGCTGTACTACTACTACCACTACTATACTACCGCTACTGTACTACTGCGACCATACTGCTACTATCATATTATTGCTACTACACTACTGCTACCATACTACTTCTACTATACTACTATTATACTTGCTACTATACCCCACCTGCTTCTCAGGTGGTTTACCTGTGTTCCAGCTGGAATTTACCTGTGTCTTGTATTTTTTTTTTTTTTAATTAGTAGTATTTTAATACCTACATTCAGTTTAAAAGACAGAAATGAGGGAATTCATGTTTGTGTAGAATTGGGGGTGGGGCTTTGTGTGTGTGTGTGTTTTATACTTTGGTGTGTGATGGTTGGTTTGATTTTAATTATGCATTGTTTTTATCTTGGAAAGCACTTTGTGCTGCCTTTGGCATCAAAAGCGCTTGATAAATAAATAATAAAGTCACAGGTGGGGTTTACCTGTGTCTCAGGTGGGTTTTTACCTGTGTCTCAGCTGGGGTTTACCTGTGTCTCAGGTGGTGTTTACCTGTGTCTCAGGTGGGTTTTTACCTGTGTCTCAGGTGGTGTTTACCTGTGTCTCAGGTAGGGTTTACCTGTGTCTCAGGTGGGTTTTTACCTGTGTCTCAGGTGGGGTTTACCTGTGTCTCAGCTGGGGTATACCTGTATCGCAGGTGGGGTTTACCTGTGTCTCAGGTGGGTTTTTACCTGTGTCTCAGATGGTGTTTACCTGTGTCTCAGGTAGGGTTTACCTGTGTCACAGATCCGGCCTTGGTACTGGGGCGGGCACAGACACAAGAAGTCTCCAGCATCCAGCATGCAGATGCCTCCGTTCAGACAGGGGTTGGTGCGACACGGGTTCAGATCTAAGGCACACAGGGCATACCTTCACCAAGTAGAGTAATGATGTCATCAGACGAGGTACAGGAAGGTGCTGTTTATATGTGGGTGTGACGGTGTGAAGGTCACCTCCAGGTGTTCAGAGAACCTTCACCTGACTGATGGAGGTTGGTGGCTTGTTGTGAATTCTGATCAGTATTGATCAGTTGTTATATTCAGACCTCAGTAACACAAGGAAAATGGATTATGTGATGCTGGTACTTACTGGTGTATCTGAACCAGAACTCCAGCTGTGGATGAGAAAAACTCAGATCAATAACAGCAACAAAACCTGATCGATCTGATCTGATATTCAGCTTCTTGTTTGAGGTCCAGATTGTGGAGCAAATATATTCCCTTTATATGCCACTGAAACCTTTTTATGCACATCGAAGCAAGAATGAAGGCAGAGACTTGAGTCTGACTAGATATTAGATTTTAGTTTAATTCTATTTGCCTGCAGACGGGTCACAGAGCTAATATGACATAACTGATTTAAAATGAGTGATAAAGATTACAGGAGTCAGGGGATCATTCACCAGAGAGAGAACGCCATCAATACCAGAGAATACCATGCTCTGTCAGCTGATGTGACAGATGTTCTTCAGAGAAGACTCCTGACCCAGACTACAGCATACTCCTATTCTTGTTCTGGTCTCCCATTTATGTTTAAAATTCTGGAAAAGGTAGTTGAAGCCATTTAGGTGATCACCTGCATAGAAATGATCGATTTGACGTTTTCTAATCAGGATTCAGACACGGCGCTGATCAGAATCACTACTGACCTCCTCAAGGTCTCAGATAATGGGTTAGTGTACATACTGGTTTTTCTGAACCTTAGTGCTGCGTTTGACACCACAGACCACAGCATTTTACGGCACAGACTAGAGCACCTTATCTGGAGAGGGACCTCACTAGACTAATTTAACTCATATCTGACAGATTCCAGTTCCTTCATGTTAATGATGTCTCTTCCACACAGATGAGGGGGTCTGCTATTGTGTCCCATAGGGTTCAGTTCTAGGGCCAGTCCTGTTTACTTAACGACCAAGCTCCTGGTTATCTACTTGGCATGTTAACTCTGTATGCTCCAGTCAAAACTCTCTGTTGTCAGAGGTAGAGGTGCAGGTTTACTTGTAGTTCCTAGAGTTTCCATGAGAACATTTGGAGGACGAGCCTTCTGCTGTCAGACACCTTTACGATGGAACCAGCTACCAGTTTGAGTTAAGGCCTGGATTATACTTGCCGTTTACAACTCGTACACCAATTCATGATGGCCGGCACACGTATCCTAGTCATGCATGCCCTCCAAAAAAATACACAATGTGTATGTGAGATACAATATCCACGTGAACGTGCCAAGTATGTACGAAAAATACTGTCTGTGTGTCTCATAAATTTCCCACATTGATAGAAATAGACAAACAACCTCCCATCCTGACAACATTGATTTTATGGTCTAACATAACATTTCCAATAACGCTGGTGTTGTTTTTTTCTGACTGTGAAAAAAACAAAAAAAAAAATAATTTCTCACTTCATTGATACGGTTGTATTTTTGAATCTGATCTGCATTCTGCCCCCTACTAGAGACCTTCGTTATTACACATACTGCCTGCATAGTACAGAAGCAAAAAAAAAAAAAAATATTCACAACACAGCTGTTTGTGTCTGTTGTGAATGTATAGTCAAACTGCAAGTATATTCCAGGATTTAAAACCAAACTTTAAAACGTTTCTGTTTAGTAAAGTCTGTAGTTTGTCTAAACAATAATGTATTCGGGCCCACAGTCACGGATGCAGTTACAGGAGTGGCTAAAACCAAGACTAAATCAGGCTGGTCTTACACACTCGTCTTAGTTATGCTGCTACAGGTCTACGCTGCAGGGGGCGCCAACATGACCTGCTGATGGAACCTTCAACCCTTCTTCTCTCCTCTCCTTTCCTCTTCCTGCAGATCTATCCACAGTTCATTAGGAGAACCTCATAAACAGAACTCTACAGAACAACTGGGTTCTGTCCAACTCTGTCCATCTCCCAACTCTGATGTTTGATGTTTATTTGTTTTGGATCAGATTCTGTTCAGAACTTTCATGACAGAATTTCTAGGAGCATCTGAGGAACCAAGGAGGTCTAGTTTGGTGGTGTCAGATGATGTGGTCCTGTAGTCCTGTTAGCTTCCTCTGGTGGGGATCTTCAGCGATTCAGGAATAAAAGAGTACATATCTTTGGTTTAAAAATAAGTGAAAGGAAGCACATCTTGTTTAACTGTATATGGTCGTTTAATGACTATTTCAAAGAAAAGAAATAATTGAAAGGAACAAGATAAATTGATTATTGGTTCTGAATGTCGGTTTTGATTAATTTTTGATTCATTTCCCAGCCCTGCAGGGTGTCTGGACTCAAGAGGTTCAGGAGTCACTGTTCCTCTACATGGAGAGGAAGCTGTTGAGGAGGTTCATCTGATCAGTATGACACCTAGAAGCCTCCTTTGGGGAGGAGATTCAGACCTGCCCAACCAGGAGGAGACCCCAGGAGACCCTAGGAGACCCTGGACACTAGAGAAACTACATCTCTCTGCCAGTCTGGAAACACCTCAGTGTCCTCCAGGAGGATCTGCAGGAGGTGTCTGGATCAGTTCTTCACCCTCTAAGTGGAGAAGTAATGTTTACATGGACATACTAAAAAACAAAAACAGTTGATGTCACAGCAGCTTTGTCCAAGACTTTTAAAGGACTAGAAATGTCTTCAGATGCTTTTTGAGAGCAACACCAGAGTCCAGTGAGCATCAGGAGAAACGGAGTTTGTTTCAGAGTCTGGAAAACATCTGTCTCCTGGAGTCCTGAAGCGAGTGCCAGGATCCATCAGATCTCAGACCAGAAGGTGCAGATCCACATCAGGGCTGGATTTGATCCACTGAAGGAGGACCTGAATCTGATCTACCATACCATGAACTGAAGACCCCCACCCTCACCACAAAAATTGGCCTCTGATTCAACTTCTAACATTCATTCAGCTGCTCCAGTAAAACACCAGAAAAATGTCCAGTATGAGTCCAGTGATGATGGAACAAGAGCAGCCAGGACATAATGTCAGTAGAGAAACAATTAATCTTCACCAGTCTCATAACGTCACCTGACTGGTTAGGACCCAAAACTACAAGCTGCTGGATCAGCCGGCATGTAGGAAAGTCATCCAGGACGTGGTCTAAGCTGTAACATCAAAAATCCAAGATGAGAACATGGAGCAATGAGGAGAGGAGACTAGGAAAGGAGGAGGAGGAGACTGTCAGCTGGCCTGGTTTGGAGTGATGCTTCATAAAAAATGACTCCTAAACTTCAGAAGCTTGGCTTTACAGAAAACCTTCAAAGTGCCGTTTAATCCGGGAAGAGCAGAGTCTGGAAGATGATGATCCTGAATTCAACTGCAGGTGATCATCACCAAACCACTGCTTTGTTCGTAGATTAAGGAGCTCAGATTCTGGACCTCACAGGTCCTAAAGGAGCAAAACAGCGAACAGGTGGAAGGAGACACTGCTAAGCTGTTTCTGTGTCTTCCCAAAGGGGAGGACACAGAAAAGGAATGGGTCGGTCCCAGAACTGAACCCTGAGGTACTCCATGTGGAAGATCAGCATGCTCTGGCATCATCTGGTTTGAAGGAACACTGAGACCCGGACTACATAGATGTTTCTGGGAGACATCTTTGGGTCAGACAGTCCACATCAGTAGCTTTCATAAACAGATCTGAATCAAACATAATTTATTCATCTATTACCGTCTTCTCGCGGGTCAGGAAGATCTCAGAGGCCTCCTCCTGGGAGCATCTCTCCTCGTAGCACTCCCTCTCCAGGTTTCCCGGCATCATCTCCTCTAGGGGGGAGTTGGCACGGCGCCTCCTGGTGGAGGAGCGCAGCAGCTGCGAGGCAGTGGATTGGTCCTGGAACACTGGGAAAGGACAGGACAGAAGAACCAGGTCCAGCTGTCAGCTTTGTTCACAATCACAATCAATGACTAATCAATCATGAACCTGAACCTGGTCTTGTGTCAGCCTGAACCTGGTTTGGTCATAACCTGAACCTGGTGAACGGCCTTCCTGAACGGCTGGTTTTTACTTGAACCTGGTCTGGTTTTGGCCTGAACCTCATCTGGTTTTAACGGTGCTCCAGTGGATTGATGGACATGTTAGAGGAGGTTCTGTTCCGGAAGAGTTCAGAACATCTCACCTGAACACTGGATCAGCGTGAAGCTCACCAGAACGCACACACTCAGAGTCACGGCTGTGCACGGCGGCATGTCGACTCCTGTCAGGACGCAGGTCTCTGTCGGTCTGGAGGACGAGGACGGAGGTCCAGCTGATCGATGGTTAACCACTGAGCAAATATTGATTGACATCTGCCACAAAAACAACTCAAATTTCACAATATTGTGGCTTTTTGTTGTAAAAAAAAAAAAGAATTCTTATCATAAATTTTTTTTTTTTTTACAAAATCACAACTTTTTGATAAATTTCGGAAAAGCTTCACAATTATAGAATTGTGCATTTTTGTAATAAAAGTTTATTAGTCTTGTCTAAAATGGGGACTTTATGAAATAAAACAACGTGTTTGTATGGTAAACAAACGTCTGATGTCAGAATTGAATATGTACAGAACTTGATGTTTAAAGATGTACTCAGGTACAAGTGTGTAGGTGTTCTCAGGTGTGTACGAGTTCAGGTGTGTAGGTGTTCTCAGGTGTGTACGAGTTCAGGTGTGTAGGTGTTCTCAGGTGTGTAGGTGTTCTCAGTTGTGTACGAGTTCAGGTGTGTAGGTGTTCTCAGTTGTGTACGAATTCATGTGTGTAAGTGTTCTCAGGTGTGTAGGTGTTCTCAGGTGTGTATGAGTTCAGGTGTTTTCAGGTGTGTAGGTGTTCTCAGGTGAGTACGAGTTCAGGTGTGTAGGTGTTCTCAGTTGTGTACGAATTCAGGTGTGTAGGTGTTCTCAGGTGTGTATGAGTTCAGGTGTGTAGGTGTTCTCAGGTGTGTATGAGTTCTGGTGTGTAGGTGTTTCAAGAGGAAAAAGAGGCAGAACTGCAATGGAAACAGGAAGTTTATTTGCAGTAGGTGTGTCAACAACAACAGATGTATTTACATTGACCAGCAGTGGGTGGAGCTTCATTAATTAATAACCTAATAAATATTCAGGAGACTGAGACAGATGGACCAATGAAGGCACCATGTTCACACACCTGCTGATGACATCAGTCATGTGACCTCACCTGCTGCAGGTGAGCTCTGATCACATATCAGTCAGCGATCATCGTCCAGTTGTCTGATTCATGAACGCAGATCAATCAGATAAACATGATCAATCAGACAAACAAGATGATCAGCCAGATAAACAGATGATCAATCAGATAAACAGATGATCAATCAGGCGAACCTTTTGCAGTTGTGTTTTCAGCTCTGAACTGGTCTGTAAGGCATCGCGTAAACACTTCCAGAGCATTGATCAGCAATCAATCAGCATCCATCGGTGTTGTTTCAAAGAGAATAAACTAAACAACCACAATAGACATCTGATCTGAGAACAACCCTGATATGAGTCTGGATCTGGAACAGATCTAGCTCCATCAGATCCAGATCTAGCTCCTAGGACCAGGACCCTGCTATGACTCTGGAACCTGTTTCCCAGTTCCTACTCCCAGGAACCAGATCTGGATCTGACCAAGTCTGCATTTAGAACTGAAGTATCATGAAAGTGAACGCTGAAGGAACCAGATTTAAACCAGAACCAGATTCTGTTGTTTTGGTCCAAAATTATCAAACACACAAGATCTGCTCCTACCACTTCCTGGTTTACAACCACTGAAGTCAACACATTAAATGTCTGTACATGTCTAACTGTCCCCTCGGGGGTCCACATTTTCATGACATCAGTGGTTCTAAT
The DNA here is from genome assembly GCA_037176975.1 of Arrhamphus sclerolepis. Taxonomy (NCBI): domain Eukaryota; kingdom Metazoa; phylum Chordata; class Actinopteri; order Beloniformes; family Hemiramphidae; genus Arrhamphus; species Arrhamphus sclerolepis. The sequence goes on from JBAMYA010044756.1 coordinate 7,521, forward strand.
TTAAAGGGTTCTGCTTGACTGAGTTATGGTTTCATAAACCAGAACCCGACGTGCTGGCTGGTTTGTCAGATATTCACAGCAGTCATATGTGGGGGGCCGAGCCTCTGTGGACCAGGCAACTAGAGCCAACCAGGGTTCTGTCCCACAGTGGACTCAGGCTCTGGATCGTCCTCCCTCTCTCTGATTGGGTGGTGGGCGAGATGAAAAGGCACTAGTGGGTCATGTGATTGGTTCTTGGTCCATGTGGGCCCTGGTGCTGGTCCTGGTTTTGGCATCGGAGGTCTGAAGGAGTAGGTGGCAACAAGCAGCAGAGGTAGATAGAGAGCACGCAGCGATCACTAGGCAACAAGGGGAAAAAACAAAACAAACAAACAAAAATAAGGAGTCAAAGCAGAAACAAGGACCAGGACCAGTTTCTGTTCTGTTACTGCTGTACCTGGTGGCTGCTAGGCCTCGCTGGCGCTGCTGCTCCTGCTCAGCTCCCTGATGCCCTGAAGGATCCTCTTCATGTGACCCACTTTGGTCACTCCCAGATCCTGGACACACATGAGGACGAGAACAGCTGTTCAACTGCTGTTCAACAGCTGGTCATTGTTCATATAGGCAACCACCAGAGTGAGATGAGTTAGCTGTGATTTAGTGGTGAGTCAGCTGTGAGTCAGCTGAGAGTTAGCAGTGAGTTAGCGGCGAGTCAGCGGTGAGTCAACTGCAAGTTCGTGCTGAGTCAGCAGCGAATTTGTGCTGAGTCAGCTGTGAGTTAGTGGCAAGTCAGCTGTGAGTTAGTGGCAAGTCAGCTGAGAGTTAGCAGCGAGTCAGCTGAGAGTTAGCAGCGAGTCAGCTGAGAGTTAGCAGCGAGTCAGCTGAGAGTTAGCAGTGAGTTAGTGGCGAGTCAGCGGTGAGTCAACTGCAAGTTCGTGCTGAGTCAGCAGCGAGTTTGTGCTGAGTCAGCTGTGAGTTAGTGGCGAGTCAGCTGTGAGTTAGTGGCGAGTCAGCTGTGAGTGTGTGGCGAGTCAGCTGTGAGTGTGTGGCGAGTCAGCTGTGAGCGTGTGGCGAGTCAGCTGTGAGCGTGTGGCGAGTCAGCTGTGAGTTACTGGCCACTCAGGGGTGGTACCTTCAGGTCCCTCCTCTCCAGGTGGATGAGTTCGGCACCACGGACGTCGTGTCCAATAAAGATGTCCTTGTACTCAGAAAGACACAGGAAGTCTAACCACGCCCCAACCTCCTCTGTCCCCCACTGGTGGACTGAGACACCGAGAAGAAGTGCTTCAGAAAACAGAAATCACCCAAAAGAGGATAGAGAAAACACCCAGAGGACAGAGAGGGAAGGTGGGCGGAGCTTACCTGGTAGAGAAAGGGTAGCACAGGTCTCTTTGTTCTTGTTGTTTTTGTCTTTTTTGAACTTCGGGACGAGACGGAATTTTGCACTTCTACTGCGCTTAGAAAAATCTGTCAGAGCACCCTGAAGATGGACGGACAGGAAGTCAAAATGATGACGAATAAATATCATGTTCCAACAACTTAACTAGTAATTATGAACTGGATTTAACTGGTTTATATCCGATTTAAATGGATTATAAGTTGAATATAACTGGATAGTTCCATATATTCTACAGAAGCAGATCATGTGACCTGTAAGTGGGCGGGGCTTACCTCCTGATCTGTGAGGTCAATGACAGGGGTCAACCAGGGGACGTCGTTCAGCCGACGGAGGTGCTGGGCTACAGAGCCCAGATCCATGTTCAGCTGATCCTGCTGAGGAGGGTCCAGCTGCTGCACACATAAATAAAACTGTCAGAACCAGAACAAGAACCAGCCCCAGGACCAGAGTCTGAGTCCGGAAGAGAATGTTTCATAGATCCACAGAACCAAATAGGACGGCTGAGGAGGACAGGTGAGTTACCATGGACATCCGTCCAGCCAGCAGCAGCTCTGTTTCACTGAGGAGAGCTTTGACATTACTGACCATCTGGACCACTGCGCTGCAGCTGAGGTTCTGAAACACACAAGACCTGCAGTTAGACCACAGACATCCACCAGAGGACAGATCAGGACAGTAAAGACCAGCACAGAAACCAGAACCGACCAGGACGGCGGAGACCAGGACAGCAGGCACCAGTACAGAAACCACAGCATTAGAAACAAGGACAGAGACAAGGACAGAGACCAGGACCCGTATTTACAAAGCTTCTTAGAAACACTCTTAAGAACGCTGTTGAGAACTGACTTAAGGATGAAAATATTCTTGGCTCAAAGCTTATCCAGTATCACAGTCTCACTTTCTGCGCGGTGGAGGACTAAATCCTGAAGTCACTCAGAGCTGATTGATGACATTTTTCTGCGCTGCAAAGGAGATCCTGGAAGGCGTATTTAGAAAATTCAATCACTGAATCGTATTGCTTATTTAAGAATATTCTCAGAGAAATGTCAATATAAAATTGTGAAAATCTTAAGATAAGTTCACATTCAACACAATAAAGAAGAAAGTTAATTTATTAACTAGTTTTCTTATATTTCAGACATGTAAAGTTTGTCACACGCCAACATCAGTGAGGAAGACGGAAGCTACCGTTGAAACATGTCAGGTAAAGACAAACTTAACATGTCTGAAATATAAGAAAACTAGTTAATTAATTAATTCAACAAGAAGACATAATGAGCTTAATAAATCTAAAGAAGAAAGTTGTTTGTTGTTTTTTTTTTTAACGAGGGGAATGTTTGCCTTTAATTTACTACATGAATGCAGTGGACTATTTCAAGCAGTTTCCTCTCTGTTCTGACTATTTCTTGATGAACTGGGTTTGCTTCTGTTGGACTGCGCAGGGTGTTGTAAGAAAGCTGATGAAACAGGTAACGATGTGTGGAGCTGTAAATGCCACAATTGTTTCTATTGTTTTGTAATAACTTCTAAAAACAATAAAGACAAACGGAGTTTCCACTGAGAACTGACTGAACGGCAGGTTACAAAGAAGAGCGTCAACACATACTGCTGCGCAAATGTGATGAACTGTGAAGTGCGCTGTAATGCACAAGGGGGTGAAAAAACTACATGGATAAATAGTCTATACACTACAGTTTCCATGGCAACTTGACAAATCGTTGGTTCGGGTGGTCCCAAATCACTGCTGCATATTTCCTGTGGCAAGGAAACGAAGCGTCATCACTATGTTTAATGCAGGAAAAGTCATCCACACACTCATTATGAAGTCTTCAAAGAAAACCTTCATACTTACAGAACTGTTATTAAAAAGGACAGACAAGGATATTTTTCTGACATGATCAGCAGGAATGTCAATAACAATCAGCTGCTTTTTGCCACTGTTGAGGAACTAACTAACCCCCCAGCATGGTTAACCCCCAATTTTCTGTCTCAGAATAAGTGTAATGAGTTTGCATCTTTCTTTGATATTGAAATCATAAACATTAGAATCACCATTGAAACATCTACACTGAACACTGCAGCTACACAGCAACAGTTTGATCAGGTTGACAACATTTAGTCCTGTCAGAGCTAAAACGCTGAACAAGGTAGTTAAGAACCTAAACTCATCAACATGCTGTTTAGAAACTTTACCAACCAACTTTTTCAAATCAGTTTATGCATCTCTAGAAATAGACACACTGAACATCATCAATACTTCACTCCTATCAGGCACATTTCCCAGATCTCTGAAAACTGCAGTAGCCAAACCCTTTCTGAAGAAGAGAAGCCTTGATTCTTCAGAATTAAACAATTACAGGCCCATCTATGATCTTCCCTTTATTGAGAAAGTTGATCCAACTGAACAACTTCTTAAATGTAAATGGTCTTTTAGACAGATTTCAATCACTGATCAAGGTCTTAAATGATATTTGTCGGAACTCTGAAGCAGGTAAAACATCTGTTCTGTTGCTGCTGGATCTTAGTTCAGCCTTTGATACAGTGGACCATAAAATCCTTCCGGAATAGACTGGAAAACTGGGTGGGGTTATCAGGTCCAGTTCTCAATTGATTCAGAGCTTATGTGGAAGGCAGGAGCTTTGTTGTTTCTATTAGTGAGAATAAATCTGAGCTTATTCCACTAACCTGTGGGGTCCCTCAGGGGTCAATTCTTGGACCACTATTATTAAACCTCTACATGCTTCCAAGAGGTCAGATCATACGTAACAGCGATGTTGCTGATCACAGCTATGCAGACGACACTCAGATCTACTGGCTCTTTCACCAAATGACTCTGGTCCATCAGACTCCTCCTGTCTCTGCTTGGAGCAAGTGAACATCTGGATGCAATCAAGCTTCCTTCAGTTAAATCAGGACAAGACAGAGATAATTCTATTTAGTAACAAAATAGACAGAATGAGAGTTGCCACCAAACTTGAATCCAGAGGGCTCAAAACAAAATCCCAGGTTCAGAATCCTGGAGTTTTAATTGATTCAGACCTGAACTTCAGAAGTCACATCAAGGCTGGAACTAAGAGAGCTTTTTACCACCTCAAACAAATCACAGATTCAGAGATCTCACATCCAGAGCTGATTTAGAGAAGCTCATTCATGCCTTCATCTCCAGCAGACTTAACTACTGTGATGATCTTTTATCTCCAATCAGACAGCTTCAGCTCATCCAGAAAACTGCTGATTTTTGCTCACCATTCTTGTGATCATTTTGACCCCACAGGGTGAGATCTTGTGTGGAGCCCCAGATGGAGGGAGATGATCAGTGGTCTTG
>JBAMYA010044757.1:0-12223 GCA_037176975.1 Arrhamphus sclerolepis
CACATCAGCATATTTTAGCATTAAATACAGCGAGCCAGATCTCAGTCCTCTGACTGTGTGCTGGTACTGAGCAGCAGAAAGCTTCAGTCGGCCAGAAAAAGCTGTTGCATGCTCTATTATATTAAAATAAAAATAAATTTATTATTATCTTTAAAAAATCTAAATGTTGTTTCTCTCTCACCCATGTAAAAATAAATTGATAAATAAAAAAAATACACTCTGAAAACATAAGTAGAAAAATACATGATGAAGCTGCTAAGCAGTCTTGTGGAGCGGGTCTGGAGGATCTGGTACCTTTTCGCCCTGAGGGCAGGAAGCTGAAGACTGTGTGAGGGGTAGGAGATGCTGATGGCTCTGCGGGTGATACGAGGTGGGAGACGTTGGTGAGGGATGGGTCAGTTAATGGTCTTACAAGCCGTCTTTACTATACGCTGCAACATGAACATGCCATATTTGTGTCTCTAAACCAACAAATGTCAGCACTGCTGCTTAATAATTGGATCCTGGTTATCCAAAAACAGTCATGTCATGACTTTGAGCACGCTCTGAGAGAGTGGGGCATCTGACAAAACAATCATGGCGGAGCAACTCCAAAGAGGGAAGATAATTTGAACTGTTATAAGTCATAATATTTGAAGTTATTTTGGGTACTACATATTTTTTTCAAAGTCTGATCTAAAATGCAATGGACATCAGGAACTTCAGTGTCAGTTTATAAAGAAACAAAATACCCTCAGGTTTTTCATAGATAAAGTATGATGTCAGTTTATTTATTCATGATTATAGCATTTCTAACCATGCTGTTGTGTTCGGGTCAAATCTGGCTGATTTACAAATTAAAATACTCATAAATATTGTGTTTTACATCTGATTGCTTCAAGGCATTATGATATCATCCACACTGCAAACTTCAAGTCAACCTTGTTAGACCTGTGGTGTTCCTGGTCGATGAGAGGATATCCTCATACACACCACCCCAACACAAACACACTCCTGTCAACTTCATGTGCATGTTCAGATCCTTACACAGACTCAAAGCAGGTAAAGATCCAGTTCCAGATGTTTAGGCCATACCTGACTGGAAAAACTCAGCCTTATTGTTCTTAACTTTTTATGTCATTTTATGCTCATCTTGTCCTGTACTCCCAGAAAAAAAAAATACAAATAAAAACACGTGTTAACAAAAATGGGTTTATTCTACTTTGTTTTTATGTTGGAGAGGAGTCAGAATCAGTTTTTAAAAAATGCCCAACAGAAAAAAATGTGGGTCTGAAGGAGATAAATGAATGATTTTAGGACAAAGGGCTGGATTTCATACTAAAATGTGTTTTGTTTTGTTTTTTAACAACAAAGTTGTGATATAGCTAAATTCGCCATTTGACACTAAACTTTACCACTTTTACAAGCTAATCTTTGTTAATCTTAGTTTCTTCTCACCATGAACATCACCTCTGATGGTAACCATGGTGACAGTGTGGTGAAACAGTTTGACAGCTCAGAAATATGAGCAGTTTTATAAAGTTTTCTGTTTATGATTTAAATGTTTTTGAAAATTGACATTTTAAAACAAAAAAAGTAATTTTAAGTTCATACAAATTCTGATTTTATATTTTTAGAATTGTGAAATTCACTCAGTTTTACATTTTAGTACAAAACAACACAAAAATAAAGGGAGGGAATGTGATCTTGAGGGGATTAGTAGATCAGTTTTAGTTTTGGGGGCAATAGTTAATGCTGTCTTGGTTTTGTTTCTTTTCTTATTTTTCTTTTTTTTTTATACTGAAAATGCAAATATGTCTAATGCTGGAAACCTGAATTGTATTCTCTTTAAAGGTTTTTCACACTTAAAATCTTTGCGTGCTGATATTATATTCCTGCAGGAAACACATCTTAGGTCACCTGAACAGGACAAGCTAAAGAAGCAGTGGATAGGACAAATATTCAGCTCCACGAATGAAAGCAGAACGCAGAGCACAGCCATCCTTATACAGAAGGGTATCCCAGTCACGACCATGTCAACTATCTCTGACCCCAGCTAACGCTAGTTAATATACACAGACCCAACAGCCCACTCTTTTGTCTAATCTAATAGCAACTCTTCCAGATATTGAACACCAGCTGATATTGGGGGGAGATTTCAACTTTATATTGCAACATAATTTAGCCCCATCTACCCCAAAGCCAAACAGTAAAACTTCAACGGCAGGTGCTGTTATACACTCCTTCATGGACTCTTATGCCCTCTCAGACCTGGAGGAAATATAACCCAACGACTACACAATATTCATTCTCAAGTACATCATTCCTATTCCAGGTTTGGCTTTTTTTCTTTTAGATAACAGGATTCTCCCGATGGTTCAAGGGAGCCAATACAACAGCATCATCATTTCTGACCACAGCCCTGTATAGCTAGATGTGGCCTTTCTGGGAAGCTGCAGACCACAATGGACCTGGTGATTTGAAATAGACCACCAATATGCAGATGCTTCAATGCCTGATCTTATAATAAGAAACTGCAACTTAAAACAGAGTAAGACATTTTATGAACACAGAGAAAAAACTGGAAAACTACTGGCTCATCAGATCAAACAGGCAGCATCAGCTACGAAACCTATGAAAGATTAGTTTAACAGCTGGGGTCAAGACCACAAATCCAGATGACAGCATCAAATCTTTCAAACAATAGAATATTAATCTCTACAGCCCACACACGGCAACTTATCATCTATCTTTGACTATTTTGGATAGCCTGACAGTCCCATGAATCTCCCCGTAGTAGTAAAGTAATAAAATCAATGGAGAGCAACAATGCGATGGGCCCAGATGGCCTCTCCACTGACTATTACAAAGAATTTGCAGCTAAATTGGCATTGACTCTCAATTAATGACATCTACAAACAAAAGAATCTACCTGAGACAATGACGCAGGCAATTATATTAGTGTTACTTAAAAAAGAGAAAGATCCATTAGTTTGCGGCTCATATCGACCAGTAAACCTGTTGAATCCTTACAAAGAGTTTGGCAACCCGAATTGAGGCAGTAGTTTCATCAGTTATTAACCCGGATCAAACGGGCTTCATTACCAGGCAGACAATCCTTCAACATTATGTGCTGCCTCCTCAACATAATACATAAACTCACCTAACAGATCAACCAGAGGTTAGAGGTTAAACGCTGGAAAAGTGTTTGACCATGTCGATTGGTGATATATATTTACAGTTTTAGAAAGATTTGGGTTTGGCTCTGTATTCTCAACTTGAATCAAAATATTATTATTATCATTTTTCATTGACAGCCACAGCACACACCAATAATCAAATCTCTGACTACTTTCAGCTTACAAGGGGCTGAAGACATGGGTGCAGCCTTTCTCCATACCTCTTTGATTTGGCGACTGAGCCACTGGCGATAGCTATTAGGGCAGATAATGACGTCGGGGAATTACGGGGAATAAAACCAGACAGGCTTGGGAGCAAGATCTGCGCTTGGATATTTCGGAGGAACCATGGGAAATGAGCATAACTCACATCCACACCTCTTCACTGTGTTTGTGGCACAGTCTGATTCAGTTCAAGGTACTCCAACGTATACGTTATTCAAGGGACAAGATTGAAAGAATCTTTCCTAATACTAAACCTGGATGTCCAAGATGTAATAGCCCTGCTTTGATGGGACACATGTTCTGGATGTGCCCCTTTCTTAACAGCTCCCTGGAAGACATGTTTATGGTATTCTCATATATTTGTGGAGGGACTGTAATTCCCAATTTTCACACAGCTATATTTGGTATGCCGACACCCCCAACTGCAAAATAATTCAATTCCAAGCTAACGCAGCAGTATTTGCATCTTTGAATGGCCAAAGGCCATAAGAATTTCAATTTAACTTGGAGCCGTCTTGTTAACTTCATTCAAGACATCCCCTTCCAGTAGACCTTTTTTGCTTATTTATTTCCCTCTCTGTCCTCATTTTAATGATGATACTTGGTGTTTATAACCACTAACAAAATCTTGACCATTAACACAACCATAATCCATCATACTTTTATTTATTTTATTATCTTTCATATGAGACAGTCTAATTGTACCCCCACCCTTCTCCTTTTTTAATGTTTTTTTTTTTTGTTGTTTTTTTTTTTTAGCCTTGGGGTGAGTGGGCGGGGTTTAGTCTCTGTATAATGGGCCTCAGACAAGTTCATATGTCTTATGCTGATCTAGATGCTTCCGTGAAAACTGGAAATAAAGTTCTGAAAAAAAAAAAGAATTTTGGAGTTACCTACAGAATAGACTTTAAAGTGTTGTTATTAGTTTACTTATCACTTCGTAATCGGGGCCAGAATCCATGACTGATCTTTAATAGAATATAAACCAACAGAGCTCTGAGATCTTTAGGTAGAAGTCAGCTGGTAGAAGCTCCAGTTAGGACCAAACATTTAGCTGCTATGATGAACATAGATGGAATAAACGTCCTCTTGACAGCAAATGTTCTCCAACTCTGGACACTTTTAAAGTTAAACTGAAAACTTCTATCCAATAACACATTTAAATTGTTTCTATCTTTTAATGAATTACTATGATTATTCATTGATTGATTGATTTAAGATGATTTGTTTTAATGAGATGATTTTTATTTAATCTTAATATCTTTGTAAAACACTGAGTTGCCTTTGTGTCTGAAATGTGCTGTATAATTAAACTTTTCTCACCCATACACCCCAGGGCTGAACCAAACCCACGTCTAGGTTTGTAGGGGAGCAACGGGGGACAGAAACTGTCCTTCATCTCCCAGCAGCTCGATCATTTCTTCTGAAGATCAGAGGTAATAGTACACGTTCCTGCTCAACGGGTTTGTTCCAGTCTTTCACCACCAGAGGGTGGTATCACATATCACAAGTCTAACAAACAGAAAGGGTGTTGCTTTTCCAGGAAACAGAAACTTAGTTGGACTCTGTCATAGCGAGTCCAGCAGAGGGAAGGATGGCATCGTCTTCTTCTGTCTCTGAAGATCTGACTTGTTCTATCTGCTTGACTATCTTCAACGATCCTGTCATCCTCCTCTGTGGACACTCTTTCTGCAGAGAATGCATCACTCTGTCTCTGAAGTCACAGCAGCAATGTCCTCAGTGTCGGACTATTTTTCCAGAAGAGAGACGTCTCACAACCAATCACATTCTGAAAAGTCTTGCTGAGAAAGCAAAAGAAAAAAGAAAGGAACGTGGAGATGAAAAAGAGGTGAGTAGTTGATCTTCTTCGTGACTTTTGTAAACCAGCATATCTGGGAACATGATGATGCAAAAATAACACGTCATACATGTTTTTATTCCTTAAATGTTGAAGGTTCCTGAGTGGTTTTGTCCAGAACACGAAGAAAAGCTGAAGTTGTTCTGCGTCACAGATCAGCAGTTGACTTGTATCATATGTAGAGATGGAGAGAAACATGAAAGACACAAGTTTAAACCCATAAAAGAAGCTGCTGCGTCACTGAGGAAGGAGGTGGAGACGTTCATGCAACAGGTTTCTGGTGACATCACTGCTGTAGAAAAACTAGAGCAAACACAGAAGGAGGAAATAAGAAAAACCAAAGAAAAGTCTCTGCAGCTGATGGAACTAATCAGCAACCAGTTTGAGGAGATGCACCAGATCCTGAAGAAGAAAGAGGATGAGATAAAGAAGCAGCTCAGACAGAAAGAGATGGATGAGGTTCAGAGAATGACTGACAGTTTAAATGCCATAGAAACAGCTTTGAAGGAAGGCAGAGAAGCAGATGAGAAGATGAAATCACTTCTGGAAATGACTGAGTCAGAGAGCTTCTTACAGAGCTGGTCTGAGGTTGGAACCACCATGAAGAATAACTTCAGACCAAGAGCTAGAAACCTCAAGGCTGTGACAACTTCTCTGTCAATGGGTCCTTATGAAAGTCACCTGAAGTTCTTCACATGGAAGGAGATGTTTCAGGAGATCCAGCCCCAACCAGAACAGCTCTCTCTCCAAAGCCCAGATCCAGATTTAATTGTATCTGACGATGGGCGAAGTTTGCTGCCTGCTTGCCAACAGTGTCTGTCTAAGATGTCTGGACAACAACAACTGCAGCTACAACTACAACAACAACAACAGCATCAACAACAACTACAACAGCTACAACAACAACTGCAACAGGTACCACTACTACTACGACAACGACTAAAACAACAACTACAACGACAACAACAACTGCTACAACAACTACAAAATGTAGTAGAACAACAGTCAAACAAATATTATGGGAATCCCTTGAGCTCAGTCACGTCTACTTCAGCAGCGCCTGTATTTGGTCAAACAAGCCACGATGAACCCTACGCATCAGTATTCAGTACGAACGTGTTCATCTCAGGGCAGCATTACTGGGAAATTGATGTTGGACTAAAGGATTACTGGGAGGTTGGGCTGCAAAAGCATTTCCTGAAATATCACAATGGCGCATACCTTGTCTCTAATCAGGGTCAGAATGAAAACATAGAGTTTCAGTTCAAACCTAGAAAGATTGGAGTTTATCTGAACTGCTCTTCTAAAGAGCTCTGCTTCTATGACGCAGACAACATGAAACATATTCACACGCTGACCCTCAACGTCACCTCAGTTTCAGAGTCTGCATATCTGAGAATCAGTACCTCTGGAAATAACGTTCCCGTGTCAGTGTGCTGCTACTGAACAGTCCACCAACAAATATTGGTCTCTTCAATAATCAATCAGATCATCAGTGAAGGGACGAACCTTCTAGAGTTTATTATAACAGAACTGTCTGTTATGAGATGGTACATCAGACACCAGGGGTCTCATTTACAACCATTTCGAAAACACAAATTGAGGCTTGAAACTTGTGTACGCCGCTTTCCAGGCAGAGATTGTGATCTACAAAAAACAAACTTGATGTGAGAGTGTGCGGTCCGTCCTTCAAGCTCTGACCCATCAGTACACCGATTCTGAAGATGGGGAAACTGGTGACGCAGATGGTGAGGTGGGGAATTCAAGCTACACTGCATCATGACTCCTCTCAGATATTTAACTTCACTCCATATCAAACTGTAGGCATAGATCGACTTTAGCATCAGCAGTAAAAACCACAGTGTTAATTATGCTAGCGCTGGTGAGCCATAAGGACCTTTCAAATAAATAAAAATAAGTCTATAAATCAACTTAAACTTTGAATCAAAGTCTGCAGTTTTCTCACCGTCACATTCCTCTCCCTGATGATCACCATGGTAACGTGAACCACAGATTAACACAAATTGTAACAAGGTGTGAGACAATCAGACTGATTGCTGTAAACATTTAAATACTGTGGTGATACTTGTGCATAATGCTGAGAACCACGACATCCCTGTTCAAATACAGACTGTGTGAACCACCCTGGGGTTCCTGGTATATGTTTAATATAATCAACAGTTAGTTGATTCTCTGCCTGAAACCACTTTTAGGAACAACGTAATCTTGTGAAATTATCCATAGATCTGGAATATTGCAGCCAGCACTATGGATGGTTGTTAATATGACCAATAGATACATCAGATTTCCTACACTGTGGAGAACAGGTCAACATCAAAAGGCAGTTTGCAGCAATGTTCGGTTAGATGCTACACAATGTTTTATTAAAGAGACCCCTGAGGTCTCGAGGAATTTCACCATGGAGCACAGCTTTGTGGCTTTTAAGACAGCAATAAGGTTCGCTCCGTAACAAACGTTGAGGTGCAGCTGTGATTTATAAAGGGTACTGATGTGTGAACGTGTGGTTTTATAATCAGTATTTTCTTTTTTTTCCTTTTTTTTTTTTTTTTTTGGTGTATGCCATTTTCGGCTTTTGGGTGTACGCACAATTTTAGTAAAGATCCTACGCGACGTTTAGTAAATGAGACCCCTGGTTATTACAGGAATGTTATTCATTTCAACCAAGAATTAATCTACATTGCAAGTAAACATATTGCAACATTAATCCCATGTTGTAAGAGAAATAATTGAAATGACATTAAAGAGAGAGATAAATGACAGTTGCACAGGTAAAAACAACTGATTTAAAACATGAGCAGCCTCAGCTGGATCCCTGGATGTGGACTGTTCTGGTCAATGAGGATACGGCAGAAACAGCCACCACTGAGTTTCTTTGACAGGTCTCCGAGAAACACTGTATTTTTATTTAACAACTTCAAATTAGCAAACATCACAAAAGATTAATTGACAGCCAGTCAAGATTCAAATTTTTTTTTTTTTTTACCTAAGAAGGTGGAGGACTTTGTACAAATGTTAAGTATCTGCATGTGTTGCTCTCTTCTAAAGGGGGTTATGTTGTTGATGCTAAGATGCGATCCTGTCTATTTTTATGAATTTCTAACTTATCAGTTTTGGATCTTGACAGCTGGAATTGACTGGGTTACCTTTTTTAAGTGACAGAAGCGTCTTCCTGTGTGGGAGGTCTGGGTTTGGTTCCCTGCTGCATCAGAAAGCAGCCCCCAAATCTAGATGTTTGAATCTTCTGAGCTCTTTCTAGCTCCCCTCCTTTGGACCTCATTGATTATGTCCGAAAGTCTTGAAGAGCCAATCAGATCAGTCTGTCCTTGTAGAGTCTCTGAGAGGGTTTAATGTGATGACATCAGAGCTGATACGTTGTAGTCTGGATGCTAAACGCCGGTTGTTTGAAGCAGCATTTAAAAACTTGGACTTACCATCTTCTTTGAAAAATGAACAACAGGAATCACTCAAATCATTTCTTTGCAGGGAAGATGTATTCTCTATTTCAACAGGTTAGGGCAAAAGTTTAAGTTAGCAGTTAGATAGCAACTAAACAAACAAGACTTAGTGAGAACCAGTCACCTCTACGATCACCCTGATGGAGGACTGACTCTTGAATTTCTAAAAAATAAATAAATAAATAGAAAGGAAACAATAGTGTAACTTCCCAGACAGCAAAGAACGTTTGACCCAAACTAGGTTCTTATCTGTAGTTTTCTCAAGCCCATAACTCACATGTATGTATGTATGTGTGTATGTATATATATATATATATATATATACATATATGTATATATATGTGTATATTTATATTGTGTTATTTTAGGCCCAGGCTACATGAAGCCGGTTCCAAGTGAACGATTCTGATTCGGCCTTTCAGCCAGACAAAACCAACGGTTTCACAGCCAGAGCTTCTGCGTTTGCAGAATCGAAACCAATCTTTCTTATGCTGATGACGCCACGTCTCCAAATGGAGATATGACGTTCATGAACGAACCTTTTCTTTCAAACGACTAATTTAAATGAGACGAGAACCGAATCGCATTTGTGAGCCCTCTTTTTTTAAATATCAAAAATTGTCCAAACTGCCTTCACGTGACACATGGGATGCAGTGTGTCCAACACGCTCTGTTCACGTGAAATGCATCTATGGACAGCTTAGGGACAAGCTACATGTAACACATGGGACAGACTCTGAAAATACTGTAACACGAGGGGATTTAATGAAATAAAAAGTTGTTTTGCATGGAAGTTATCTGTAGCCTGTAGGTTTCTCTGCATCTCCTCCTCCAGTTCAGATCTGTATGCTCTTTGTTTTTTCAGTCATGCGCCATCTACAGGCATTTATACGTACTGATTTTTCTGCAGTTTTAGTGGCTTTATGTGGATGTCCGCTCTGTGTCCAGTCACTTATTTTGACGGTTACGGCTTCACCTACCCTGAAGTTGTCAGATGACAGCGGTTAGCTTTCATTCTTTCACAGATTGATAAAAGTCGCTTGCTAACTGGCAGAGCTAGCGTTTGTAGTTTCACTTTCAGGACTATGGGACTGGTAGTTCCTTCTCTACTTTTATGCACTGCTTTTGTACCATTTTTCCTTTGACTTTATAATAATGTTGAGTAGTTTTTGTTGGTCACATTGAGAATATTTGCCAGGTTTTTTTCCACTTCTTGAATCACTGTGTGAATCTATTTTTTTTTTTTTTTAATTTTCTTTGTGTATTTTAAAGACTATTAAGTGTATCTTATGTTTTGGGTCATTCAGTTCTGGGATCTGCTGTTATTCTGTGGGTTTCTGTGAAAAACATGTTAACATGGCTGTTGTGGGATTTTTTATTTAGTCATCATCATCATCATCCCAGCTCCTCCTCCGCTTCTACATCCAGCCTCAGCATCCTACTGATCAATGGTCCTAACACGACAACTCCCAGGATTCCTCTGTTCTCATCAACATGGACTGCACCTGTGTCCTCCTCAGTTTCACCACCACTTCCTCCTGTAGTCTTGTTTTGTTCATGTGAATTAAGGCTACACCAACTTTATATGGTGTCTTATAGGTGTTTCATTGCACAATTATTGCAACTTTCATTAAACCTTTTAAGGTTAAGCCTGTGCTTGTGTCTGACTTTGCATCTCATCTCATATACATTATTATTATTATCATCACCATCATTATTTTATGGTATGGTATAAGTTTATTGGTTAATCATCAATGAACACCTGCAGTTTGTGAAACTGATCTCAAGCTAGAAGATAAAGTCATTTCTTTCCATTTTAGTCAAGTTTGGTTTACTTAGAAAACACACTGCTCAATATGAAAACGTAAAAACCAAGATGAAAGTTCTTTGTTCATCATTTTTCATCTGCTTCATACTTTTGTGTGATTGTATTTCATTTTAATGGCCGTTCTTCTACATGACCTTCTCTTAATCCAAATGCAACTTGATTAATTGTTTTCTGAGTTTTTTTCTTAACGCAGGTTCAGTCAGCATCTTCATTTCATAAAATTGTCCCGGTCCTCCCGATTAGCCCCTCCGGGCATGGGTTTGTTTAACTTGACAAATTTAAGTCGGTCTTACTCAATCGTTTATTTTATTTCAAATTAAAAACAAATTCCCATCCCTATGACTTAATTTTATAGAAAGTCAACTTACAGTTTTAAGTTGTTCAAATTTTTAAAAAATTAAAGTAGCCTAAAATACATTATAACTCAGCCTACTTAAAATACAGCTTTATGGTGATCAGAAATTCAACTTGGCAAAAGAAAAAAGAAAAATATCCATTGCACATTTTAAATTTTATTGTGAAAACGTCACAAATTCTTGAATAGTTTTGCATTAAACTTCACAAGGGATATTGCTTTTCTGCTTGACTGGCTAAAAAGATAGAATAAAATTTTTATTCAGTTAAAACTGAATAAAAATGAGCGTGCCTCATCTCTCCAAAGTAGAAGAACAATTTAACACTGAATTTTAGTCTTTTGGTCACATGACATGGAAGCTATTGAAGAAAAATCATAACTTTTGAATACAAAATTAATTTAAAAAAAATCGAAAATGGTTTCAAATTCAATAAAAATGACTGTGCCTCGTTTATGTTATCTAGTAGGATGATTTACCATTGGTTTTGTCGGTCACAAGACATCAAATCTAGTGTTGATGTTTGGTTCGGAAATTTATTGACGGTCCCTGAGTGACCCACCGCGTGTGAGAGGAGGGAGCAGCGGAGAACTGCTGGCCGAAATTAGAGTCCCTAAATCGGATCAACATTGAGCTAGACGCCGCTAACCCTGCGGAGCGCGAATATCCAATATGAAACAAAATTCACCGCGGTTAATGACCCTTGTTTTTATGCTATAAAAATCACAATTTTTTACAAAACAAATCATTTTTTTTGTCATAAAGAAATGGCAACTTTCATGGAATTTTGTTTTTTTTAAGGTAAAAGTCACAATTTTTGTTGTAAAATCAAAACAGCTGCCAAATTGCAACTTTTTAAAAGTAATATTCCATCTTTTTGTCACGCAGTTGTCAATGCATTATGTCTAAAAACTTTACAAAACTGCGACTATAATCGTTTTTCTTCCGTCAAATTAAAAAAAGAGAGCAAATATTCTTCATGAAATGATCAAAATGCTTCCCTTTCACATTGCAGACGTTTTACTGGAGTTAAATATGAGTTTCTAAGATTTGAAGGACACAGCATTCTGTTTTAATTCAGTTTACAATAAATAAACAAACAAACAGAGAGGCAAGGCTCTTCCAGGAAACCGAACGTTACAGACCAAAATGAAACTTTGTACCAACATCAAATTTCCAGCTGCTGTAAAATTGAAGATTCTGCAATATCACAAGAAGGTTCACTTTTAACATCGGACACGTTTTACTGGAGTGAAAATAAGAGTTTATGAGATTTTCGGGCCATAGTATTCAGTTTTAATGTACATGTTATCCAGAGAGAAAGC
>JBAMYA010044758.1:0-12222 GCA_037176975.1 Arrhamphus sclerolepis
AAGATTATTTTATTTAAAGATTTTACTGACACCATTTTATCCTTGAGGGCTCAAGACAAAGTTGTGTGAGGTCACCTCTGTTATTTGCCTTATTTTTAGAACAAATGACTCAAGATTTGACACAAAACTTAGAAATCAGGGGAATTCTTTAAAAGCAACATAACAGAACCTGAGATAAATCACATTCTGTCAAATCCTGGCACATCTACTTTACTTGCATTAGGACTATGAAAGTCCCGACAGGACTCTACACCTCCCAGCTGCCAATCAAATTGTGCAATTATGGCCAATGTCACAATGTTTACTATGTGGAGTTAGTCAGATGCTACCCATAAGATTAAGCTATTGAACATACATTATCACAATGAATCATATCGCAGAGCCAGCGAAGAAAGTAAAGCTAAGAAAAATGAGAGAGAGAGCAATAAGTAAGACCCCATACGCGAGTCAAACACTTGCTAGCGTGAGTTAAGAGACTAAGAGGGCCACAAGACCAGTCTCAAGAACTACAAGTCCTGTGGGTGCTAAAGAGCACAATCTTGACTATGCAGATAACCCTGCTGATGCAGACTATTTGGTGAATTATGAGGATAAGATTAAAAACTCAACTAACAACCTACAATTGTAACTCACCAAGAGATAGAAAATAGACTGTGGTTGTGTCAAACAGTCTTTTGAGTACTTGGGTATCAATATTCCTGATGATCTTTCAAAATTGACAGAAAGTAATTACTCATGTATAAATAAATGAAAAAAAGAAAAATGTTAGAAAATGAAATCTTACCTCCTTCTTCAATCTTGGCACAAGAGTCGACTATTAAAATGAATATATTACCAAGATTATTGGAGCTTCCCTAATGACAATTCAGTTAATGAAACAAAATGTTATCTAGATATATATGGCAAGACAAAAGACCCCCATTTAATTTCAAACCAATAAAGCCAACTTTGAGAACATGGCCAGATATTTTCAGAGTTGACAATATTCCAGTAAACTGGAAGGAGATGGTGTGCATACAACTCTGAGTTTAAACCAAATAAAAAGGATAGGAGGTACGCAGCAAAGGTTAACAGCCTTAATGAACAGAAACACTTGGCTCGATTTTGAAATGCTCAAAGGGTACAAAGAGAATTTTTTATTAGACACCTTCAAATACAGTTGCCAACAATAAATTCATGGATGGATACTGTTACAGAACAGATAACAGTTTATGTAAATCACTCAGTAGAAAAAATCCTGTAATGGTGTAACTATATAACATCTGACTGCATTTCTTTAATCTACTGAATATGATTGGTGGTGTATAAGATGTTTCCCTGCTGTTTTGGGGTTAAGTTGGGGTAAATTGAGGGCGGAGCTCATAGACGTGAGTAAAAATGACATGGCTGGATAATCCTACTCTGAGCTGCTTTTGTTTTGTAACATTATCCTGCACATTTGAACTGTTTATTAAATGACATATTTGCAGATCTAGGCAGACTAAAACATAGTAACAGGTTTTTCTCATTTTGGTGGGGGTTTTGAGGTGATGGTCACTTCAGCCAGAATTTTTATTTTTATTGATTTATTTTCGTGAAAATGACCAAGATAAAGAAAATTTCTAACAAAGAATTCCCTCTTATGTAACAAAAAAAAATCTCAATGAGATTCGAAGAGAAGCATTGATTATGCTAAAAAAAATATAAATAAAAGGACCAGATTGTCTATTGCCTGTATTGTAAGGGATTCCTAATTGTCATAAAATGAAATTTACAAAGAAAGTCAGATTTGGTTAATTTGATTTATCCAGAGTTGGAGTTTCCTAAGATTTGACTGTCAAAGACGCAGCTCTGATGGAAACAAAAGATGTGTTGTTTGCAAAAAAAAAAAATGATGTGGACGGCCATATTTTTTTCAAGAAACATGAAGGATTAGTTTTCAGACTTACATTCTCAGGTCCCAGGTTTTTTTTTTATTATTGCAGGTTGTTGCAGGGTCATTTTTTCAACCACTACAGCTCACTGCAAGCGTACAAGTTCCATGTTGGGCATTAACGGCAGTCATTTGCCAGCTTGCATATGTATGGGCACAGCTTGCTTGTGCTATGGCTTCATTACCATAATAAAGATACTGGCTTCATTATCCAGATGAAGATGCTCTGGCGACGTCTTCGGATTTATGCACTCTGGGACCCGCCTTCAAAACTATGCAGTTTCGAGCTGTGTTTTGTGTGGCTGAAAGGCCAAACCAGATAGAAACATGCCTGGGCCTTAGATGTCTCATTGGGTCTCCTGATGGAACCACTGACTTCTACTGTGAACGCCCAAAGTGACTGAATGTGAGTGAATGACCGACGGAGTGGGATCACTGCTCCACCTCCTTTTCAAGATGCTTTTTTTTTTTTAAATAAATTAAATAAAATATTGGACTTAATTTTGGAAAGAAAAAATGGACCAAACGAGTGTCCAATCTTTTGTTGTCTTAAGAAGTAGAATTTTGGTGATTGGTGATCCCCAACCAGTACCAATGATGTGGGGATGTGAGGGAATGTCTGAACAGTGCTTTTCCATGTCCACAACCATGGATGAGGTGCCCTTGTGCAAGGCACCTGAAACCCCTGACTGCTCTGGGTGTAGTACCCTGGATGGGTTAAATGGAGAGGAAAAATTCCCCCCTGTGGGATCAATAAAGTATATAAAATGAAATAATACAATACAGTAACTATTCTTCATCGAACCTAAATGCCAGTCTGAAAGCACAATGTCTTTAGGCAAGTTTAGTGTAATATAGGTAACATAAGTTATGCAGTAATGTTTGAAGTTTAGATCCTGAATATGGAAATACCTTACAATGTCAGATATATTTAAAGAGGAATAGAAAATAATCTCATTTGGTTGAATATTGGACTTAATGTTCAGAAGTCATACTTGGATTAGCATGGTCTTCCTCGCAAGCATAGATTTTTAGCAACCATTTGGTGTTTGTGACTGACGGGGTGGTTTGTCATGGGTTTTTTTAATGGTAAATGTATGTAGTTAGATTTTACTTTTATTCTTTGTGAATAGAAACAAACTTAATCATTCAATTCTTTTCAAATGGTTGCCATATTCACCACTAATTCAAACTGAGAGAATTTTAGAACTTGGCTTGAGATTCAGAGTATGTGTCTGATTGGACTGCCCGTCTCTGAGTTTCCTTCAGGTGTTTGAAATAATTACCACAGATGAACAAGTCACCAATAAATAATCAATTTGCTTTATCTTCACAACAGCAGTACCTGGATTGGATCTCTAATGGCTTTACGGGAACCGTGCACAGTATTAGAGCAACAAACTCACATCCTTGCATATTTTCAGCTGTTTGTGGTGTTTCAGATCTGAGCCCAAAGACTCACACATGCAGTAAGTGTGACACAACATGGCTCTGTTCTGTGAGGTATGTGTCTTTGTGGTTTTTCAAGTGAAATTTATCAACCACGTGAATTCCTGTTAACTCCCCCCAAAAACCACAAATGTTCAACCTCAAATCAGCCTCAAAGGCCACGCCCTCAAACATCTTCTAACATGCATAAAAATGGCTGTACAACATACCTTCACATGTACTCAAACATATTATCCCCAACCTGACACCACTACTCCCACCAGTTCACACCCACATCCCACACTCCCACCAAAAGCTCACACATTCACTAACGCTCATGTAGAGCAGGTGGCAGGTGAGCAGGTGTTTGTCGGTGACCACAGTTCAGTTCCCCTGAGCTGAGGTCAGCGTGAGAGCTGAGAGCAGCAGCAGCAGGTGCAGCTGCTCGACTCAAAGGCGCATGTCTGATAACGCACAAGCCATTATGGTTTACTACCTTTATCAATGTCAGCAAGCAACAAGGCAAAGATCAAAACGTTTCAACCTGTCCGTCTGTTTAAGCCCAAGGCGCCAGATAACCTTGATGTCTCTGAACTACGCCCGCTCTCCCTCTGATGCAGGGGGCGCACTGGCTGCAGCACAGGACTTTATGAGAGTTGTGAGATATGACTTGGACAACAGTTTGGGACAGTTACTTTCTGCACTTCCCTCTTTTCCACTTCCTTTTAATTCATTGTTTACTTGCTGTTACTCACTGTTTTCATATGCTGTTAGTTAGATTCAGGCATCAAGCATGAATCCAAATGAATATTAAGTTTTAGCAAAAGACTGTACAGTAGTAAAAACAACTGCTTGTGAATATTAATCTGATTGGAACCTCACCCTAAAAGGCACTGATTTATGATCATGCTTCACTGTCTCGGCCCAACTCTTTTTTGGAGCGCTGGCTTGACTGGAACTTTAAAGGACGTAAGAGCAAATTTTGAAAGCATCGTCAGTTTCCCTTTTTGTTTGTCTTCTTTATCTTTGGAATAAAATGCAGTAACAATACCATTTATGTCAGACTATTGCTATGTTATTGGCTCAAAAAGCTTATTGATGGAAGAGAAAAGACAGGGATGAGGAATACTCATTCAATCTTGTTAATATGCAGGATTCAAAGAAGAAAAACAAACTTGAACTAAATAAATGTTGCCTTTGGGAACCTAAAGTAAGAAGGAGGATCTGTACATTAAGATTTGTGTAACATGGGACAGGCCCCAGCTTGCCCTGGATGAGGTGGGTACAGAGAAGTGATGGATGAAGGATTTGTGAATGAGTAAAACAAACTGTTTACACAAATCAGAATGACTTAGAATTTCCAAATTCTTTTAAATTTCCTTCCCATTTCAAACTAAATGAAAGGATTTACATTGATGTGGAATATGCTTGCTGTACATTTGTGCCTATTGCCCTTCTCTTTTCGTCCTTTGCTTTGCCGCGCCTGGCTTAAAGGTTTTCTACTGTGAGGGGGTTTTCCTTGCCACTGTTTCCTAACTTAATATTTTCTTCTCGGATCACGCTTTGGGTCTCTAAAACGTGCCTAGAGATAACAATGAATGAAGCTCAATTGGGACTGAGGCTGAATATGTGAACATCATTGAGATTACGTTACTGAGATGTGCAGTTCTGTGTAGAAATCTGGTTATAGTTATGAGAATCTTTCTGTGTTCAGGTTCTTGCAGATTTTCAAGGTTGGTACAGTAAATTTTAAATTATCTATGGCCAGCTGAATATCGCCATCTCAACTGCCCTCCACGTTTCTTAACTAATGATGTGCAATTATGACAAATAAATTCTTAAAAATATGCTGATGTCACATTTTCCACAAAACACCTTTGTCCCAGACTAATACATTTTTCAAATTTAATTTCTTCCTCCTTCTAAACAGATTCTACAAATAATCTGCATTAGTGGTATTTTGAAATGAAACCTGTGGTTCAGGTTAATGTCAGAAGGTGACAACCAAGATCACTGAATCATTAGGAATCCCTCCTTATAAGCTTTAGAGGTGAACACTGCTGCATGAGCTCTGCCTGTTCCTGCAGTTCACTTACGTAAGGAGGATAAGTGTTTGTAGGATTGACATCCCGGTTGTTATGTGCAGAGGTGGAGAGAGGGATTCAGCCTGTCAGTGAGCTGTCAGGTGATCAAACACCATTTTAAGTGGAGATGTGAGCAATTAAAGCTCAGAGGTGGGAGAAGAAAGGCTGAGGTCAGGTGAGATTTCACTGTTGACTCTGTCCCCCAGCAGGAGGTCAAATCACCCAGAAAACTGGGCTAATGTGAACTTGTCTTCAAGAGGGACGCTGAAGTGTGTGCTATGGTCTCTCAGGGGATTGACAGCCTTCTGAAATTTGTGTTTTTCTTTGTTTAGAAGAATCAACCTTCTCTTGAGCTGCCATTACCTTCAGGGTTGACTCTCTCTCTCTCTTTTTTTTTTTTTTTAACTCCAGGCTGTTCCAGAAAAAACACAAACATGTGCACACTTTTCCCGTACACACAGGCAGATAAGATATAAGCAGATATTAACTCTGCATAATTTAATTCAGCTTAATTCTAACAGCATCAAATTATGTTTCGTGTTTATGAGAAGGGTTGGAAATTGATGTTTTTCATACATATGCAATTCATTTTTATTGATCATAGTCTTTATCAGTTCCCTTCTTGTCAACAAGCTGAGCTTTTATTAGTCTGAAAGCTAATGCTAGCTAAATCAACAGCCTGTTGAACCTTCAAATGAAGAAAGTGAAATAATATTTGGACAGAATTTATTTTCATTTAGGCTTTTTTACATAAAGAAGATGTGCTAAGCATGATGCTAACATAATTATAACACAAACATTTAAAACTTGACCTGAGAATTGTAGACAGTCAAGCATAATGAAAAATGTTTCAACGTGCTGCGTTAAGAGTTAGTTTCCAACTTTGCTTCAAATTCAGCTTTAGACTATTTCTCCATTTGTGCTATGATTCCTTTAAAGGAGACATACATATAATGAATAAATCAGTCCTAATAAAGAAGAATTTTCTGTGGTCTGTGACATAGTTTGGTTTTTCAAAAATCCCAATGGGTTGTAGTATTAAAGCATGTCTTTACTACTCTGATCATAGCAGCAGAATCTAGGGAGTCAATCACTGGACTCTTTTCCATCCTTCAGGCTGAGGTGAAGCAGTTTGATGCTGCTGGAGAGAGAAACACCAAGACCCACAAAACTGCAAGATTTGGGACTTTTGGGGGAAATGGCCACTTCAAAATAAAGACATTAGTGCAACGGAGCAGAGGCCTGTGCAGGGTTCACCACTGCTTGTTACTCCAGGACAGCTGGGATAGTCTCCAGCAGACCCCATGACCCTGAATCAGTGGTCCACAACCTTTTTTGTACCCAGGACCAGTTTCACGAATGAAAACAGACAGGATAGAGGCGCAGGGGCTCCAGTAACAAAAACCATCGTCAGTTGCATTCAGTACGTAATCTGAATGCAACAATTACACTTTATGGCAACTTCTACAATTCTACTAGGGGTGTGAATTTTTCTCTGGCAAAGCAGCTTTGAGGGGTTCATGGCTGCATTAGCTAGTCAGACACTGCAAATTATGCATAGTGGATCTGGAGCTTGTGTATGACCTTTTGTGATGTATCCGTAACTTTGGTATTCTTCTTGTTTTTTTTTTAAATGCTGGCAGTCTGAGACTTTTCTGTTGTTGTATCGTTTGCTCATTCCTTCCTGAAAAAACTTGTCCAGTGATTTTTGCTTTTGGCACTTTATTTTTAAGGCTTAGTTTAGGTCGCACCAGTCAGTGAGGAAGTGAGGCAAAGGCAGAAACATTTTGTTTTGTTTTTCTTTCAAAAATAAGCTCTGGAAGACTAATGACAGAAATAAAATGACTTATTAATCTCTCAATAATGGATGATCAATAGACTGGTACCAGTCCAGGGACCAGGGGTTGGGGACCCCAACTCTGAATGATATATTTATACATAAACTTAATAGATATCTATACATATTATTTTTTTACAATTATTACATACCTTAACATATTTCAATGTATATATTTTTTATATCATATATTCCTGTACTACATATTGTATATATATTCAAATCTATATTAATTCTCATCTCCTCCTTGCCCGGCTGGCCTTCAAGTGGAGGGTCCCCCTAAGATCCGGGTTCTAGTAATTAGTTACTTCTGTCTCTATTCAGATCATCAACATACTTTACTGACTCAAAATGCAACATTTCATTGTTCAGACGTGTCCAGAATGATCGTTATACGATCGATTTTTTTGGTTGAACTGAACCCTTTTCAGTTTCATGAAGGAGACAGAAAGAAACTGGCAGGTTGAAATAAAATAAAACTGCTGTTGACCAGGTTTAGTTCAGAGAGTCAGTTACCATGGTAACAGACTCTGAGTTATCAGTTACCTCACTTTGTGAAACCGGCTCAACTGAACCCTCTGGCTTGGACTTAAGTAAGCCCGCTTTGTGAAATGGAAAGTTTCCCTGAATTCAGGTTCAAGATACTCGGAGTTTCCATATAACCCACTCTCTGAAACGGACCCCTGGTATTCACATCGTTGCATCTATGCATGCATGCATCTAATAAGGCTAATTGATTAGCTTCATGTGGTTGCAAGGATAAATGCAGCTGAGTATCATCTGCAGTGAAAATTTATGTTGTGCTTCCTAATGATGTCTCCTAAAGGACGCATGTATAAAGAGAAAAGTATGGGTCCAAGAACAGAACCCTGCAGTCCTCCACAGCTGACTCTAATGCGACTGGAACAATTATTATTAGACATAGACAAACTAAAAACAGTCAGAGGGGGCGTGGTTATGGCACAGTTTGAAACCCCGACACAGGCTGAAAAGTTCATCCAATACTTAAAAAACACAGTGGACGCACAAATCAACTTAAGGATCTGCCAATTCCTTATTCAAGGTTTGCTATTTCCTGAGTTGCAGACTAATGTGGGAGCGTACATGTGACAAAAATCACAATGAATCCTTTTTCTAGAATTTTTGCTGTTGTTATTATTCTAATGTTCTAATTTTAGGTTATTAGCAATATGTATGCTCATTTAGTCATAAAGAAACAAAACTCTAATGCATAAGTTCAAAAGAGGCTTAAACTTGATCTTTCTTTGAAAACCAATGTTGACGTTTCTTTTGGCACTCCTGGATGAAGATGTTTATTTCTGTAAAGTCCATAAGATGTCTACTTGAGATAAGGTCACAGATTTGCCAGGAGACTCAAGGTATTGGTAGTTGGGATTTCCTACGTTTTTGTTTTCTTTATCTTCTCACAATAGTTAGTGATTGTGTGGTTCGTTGCAACTGTAACTGCCACATTTTATTTTATACTTCATGTGTCTTTCTATGGCTTATGTAGTTTGTTTTATTATGTGTCATTTTACACACCGCCTTCAGATGGCACTGTAGTCAAGTCTACCTTTAAAAAGAAAAAAAAAAGGAGGAGCAGTGTCCATTAAGCAAAGAAAAGGGCTAAAAAGGAAGCTGGTAAAGATGTAATAAGTCTAATTCCCTTTGGCAGCACACAGCCAACGACATATGTTTATGTTTTATGTTGGTATTTTTCTTATAAACATATAAGTGTTTAATATTGAGATTTGTCTTTTATTTTGACAAGAGTAAATTTTTTTTTTTTGCCTGTGTTTTTCTTCAGTTTTCACGGTGTGTGTTGGATTTTAATAAAGTCATCAGTGTGAGGAAACCACTTGTGTCTGCACATGCTTCATGGGAATTATAGTAAAAACTCGGACTGTTCATCGGCGCGAGTGGGCAGTGCATGGCGAGGCGGCATAATCAAAGGACCGACAGACTCGTCGGGCATGAACGGCACGAGGTCGCGCTGCAATCAAAGGACGTTTGAGTTGGGAGAGCGCAGTTTGAAGAGCAATGTTCAACATAAGGCCATAAGAAGCTTGGACAATCTCAAGTTAAGAGCAATCTGAGTAAAAGGAGCAAGATTGAAGGTTGATTAAGCAAACTGTGAGTAAAGTAAGGTCCTTTGGTTCATTTGTTTATAGGTTTAACAGCTTCCCCACATGTATAAGTTTAAGTATTCAAATTAAAGGGCCAATATGATATATTTTATTTTTATCATATATTTTATTTTATGTTGGTACATTTAAATTTTGGCTATTTTGAGTTATTATTGAAGGCTGTTAAGCATTATTTTGAGTATTTTGGACAATTACATCACTATAATAACACTATAATTATTACAGGTTACATTGACATTCCATGTAATTTATATTTTTTAGCTAGTGGACGTTTAAACGAGACATTTAGCCTACTGCTTTATTCACAACTTCATTTTATTAAAATTGACATTTATAATGACTGAGCCAAATCAGCCCTTAGTCCAACCTGAGCCCAGCAAAGACTCTCAAATCGATCTTGAAGAAGAACAATAAGTTACTATCCCTAAAATCCCACAAGAACCTGTGTCTCAACTAAGGAGAAGTACAAAGGTCAAAACTCTTACAGAGAAGAACATTAGAGGGCTTCAGCAGAAATTCAACAACACTTTTGAGAAATGGAGAACACGTGCCAAATCTTCTAAGCAGACACTGTCCCAATCAGAACTCTTAACTGAAGACCTTTAGACTGAAGTTATTGGAATTGGTCCCAAGCACCTCCAGTAGGCACTCTTGAGCTGTACAGGTAGTCTGGATCAGTGTTTTTCAACCCTGGTGAGGACCAGGAATGCTGTCCTGCATGTTTTAGATGCCCCCACTCGCCCTCTCAAAAAGCATGTGTTTGCGTGTATGAGATCGGCAGAAAGTTTGGTGACGTAGCCTATCTGGACTCATTCCATTCCTGCTATGAGTGTCCGCCATAGATCGGCTGTGTTCGGTTCCTAATTGCGGCCAGTCAACCAAGCTGAAGCAAAGCTCGCCAATATATTTTCAAATAAATGGCTCAAATGCAGTGTTGTGTCTCATTTCTTAACTTGACCCAACTATAATCACTGCCATTTAAAATTCGGCTTACGTAAATATTTAATGTGTTTAGTATATAAAGCAAACGTAACCCTAGATCTTCTGTTTTATACAACGGAAGAACCAGCCTCCATTGCTTTTTAGGCATAAATCTGCTTTGCGCGGTTCTAAAAACAACTTAATTCAACCACATTAATTTTTTTCTTAACATATGTCAATTTAAGGCACTGTCATTGCTAGTTCGGCTGTACTTGATATTCAATGTCATCAGTATATATAGGTTTTTGCAACCCTATTTTTACATACGTTTGAAAACCGTAAAAAACTACAAATATCACGTGACTTTGTATTAAGGCACACATCGCAGCTCACGGGATTTGTAGTTTTTACAGTGCTTATTGAGTTCCTGTTTATGAATAATAAAATAAATGCATCGCGGAGGTTTAAGGAGTGGGAAACACATTTCTGTGAACAGAATATAAGTGTATATAATAAAAGTGAGTTACAATAGGCCAATATGTTTTCCATTTTGGGCAGCACCTCCACTTGCAGACTAAATCCACTATGTATAATCACACTTCATCAGCTTTCTAAAACACTTTGTCCCATTTCTGTAGAAAGTTTTGGTACTGACTACAAGCCTTCAAAAATTCTCAGAAGTCAGGGTTCAAAAGTCAATACTTCAAAGAAGGGGTCATTTACGACACCCTAACCCCCATATTTTATTCCCCAGGTGTCAACCTTTACAATGATGTTTTTATTGTAGTCCTACGACAAAGTCTGGATTTTCACATTTCATAGACACAGCTGTGCCTGGGCTTAGATTCAGAGAGAAATAAGCGTTTGAAATAAGAATTTTATTGAATTTTTTAAAATAAGAATAAGAAAAAACATGTAAGATAATCATATCTGACAGATTTACAACTGAATTAATTATTGAAATTGTAGGCCTATCTGACACCCTGCTGAGCAGGTGTTATAGAGTAAGGAAAATATGCTTTTTTTTTGCAAGATTGTGTCAGCTATTGTTATACGAAAGGATATCAATATAATGAACATATGAAAATGTAAATGTAAATACTTATATGTGCAATTAAAATGTGCAATAAGTAGCTTTCTCTTCCTCATTTTTTTTATCTTAAATTTAGCATTGTATTGTTTTGTATTATGTACATTGTTGTTATTGTTATTCTATTTTCTTTATTCTATTCTTTGCTCTTGCATTTTTTTTCTTGTTACTGCTTTTATTTCATTTTTTAATCTTCCTATTTATGTGTATTTCTGACCTGTCTGACTTTGGGAGAACACACAAGAGTTCCAGTGTACATGTACTGTCTGGTGCCTGTGCAAATGGTAATAAAAGTCTATTCTATTCTATTCTATTCTAACATGTAGCATACACCCACCCCCCACCCACCCAATGACGGATGACACCTTACCGATGAATTTTTAGATTTAATGGCAATAAACCTTTAATTCCACCATAAGAGCTGGGGATACACACACACAAACTTTACCCTATAAGCGAAAATCAACACTCTTACAACAATCAACTTAAAATAAACTTAACTTTGACAACAAATTCAAGAAATAATAGCCTACACTAACGTATATATTCAAATCACTTATTTATTATCATATCAAACGTTTATTGGCGTTAAGTTACCTGATGCTCAACGAAAGGAGTGCAGGTAGCTTTACAAAATAAAAGCATTGACCATCAAACAGGAAGTTACTCGTAACTGATCATATATAAAGGAAATAAGCGCTGCCAAAATAAAATACATTACTCCGGCCGCTGCACCGATCCGCCTGTCAATCTCATGCTCCATCCTTCCCTCACTCGTGAACAAGACCCCGAGATACTTAAAC
>JBAMYA010044759.1:0-12220 GCA_037176975.1 Arrhamphus sclerolepis
CCACGATGACAAGAAAACTGCAGTAGGTCCTGGAAGGTGATTGTTTGCTGACTCAGGTGGACCAATGAAAGTCTCTCCAGGACTTTGATGATGTGGGACGTTGCATCTGATGTTGAAGAGCTTCTGTAGAATCCAACATAGCTGGCGGTTTTCAGGACCATCTGGACCTGCAGTCTTGTTCCTGGTCAGTCTCTCCAGCAGTTTCTTCATTTGGCTGCTAGAGACAGACAGGAGGGAGGGGGAGGTGGTGGGGGTCCCAGCATCTCCTGATGTGGTTGGAGACAACAATGAAGCAGCAGCAGCTCCATGACTGAGGTGGAAGATGAGACGGATGAGATGTGACAGGGAAGCGTTTGTCTGGGGGAGGAGAGGAGGATGCTGAGCTTGTTTCTGACCTGAACCTGTTGAAGAATGTGTTCAGTTGGTTTGCTCTGTCCAGACTTCCATCTTTGTGCTCCTCCTTCTGCTTGAAGCCTGTGATCTTCTTCATCTCTGATGCTTGGAGCTTGTTCTCCAGCTTTCTCCTCTACACCTCCTTGTTGTCTCTGATCTTAACTTTCAGTTCTTTTTAAGCCTGGTCTAGTATTGCTTTTGACATTCCGATAGTTGTTATTATGACTATAGGCCTTAACAATAATGATAGTTTGTAGTGTTTAGACTAACTACAGGCTTTAATAAACAGAAACATTTTGAAGGTGGAGGTGGTGTCAGCCTCCTTAACCCAAACTAGCAGCAGGTTCCATAATAGAGGTGCCTGATAGCAAAAGGCCGTCCTTCAAATCTACTTTTGGACCTTCAAGAAACTACAGGTAAATCTGCTTTCTAAGAGCAGAGAGCTCGATAAGGAGCACAGGGCTTAATGAGGACCACAATTTTGAATTCAGTTCTAAATTTTACAAAGAGCCAGTGCCCAGTGGTGCCTCTAACCCACAGGAAGGTCAGATTAATTTTGTTTAATTTTATTTTCTATGGAGTGCCAGATCACAACAGAAGTCATTTCCTACAGAACTGGTCTATACCTTGTTCTTTTTTCAAATAAACTAAATAGCCTTAAGTTATTTATCATTTTTAAACAATGGCCTGTAATTTTTGTCTCTATATGGCCCCACATATCTGCATCTGCTCACAGATGAATGCACACCCACGAGCAGATACAGAGCACTCGTTGGAAAATATGTTGCCTTAACCACCTGAAAAGCAGACAAAAATATCTGCATTTAAAATCTGTTATTACTTTCAAAGCCCAAAGCCATTGTCCCACAGAGCGTAGGAAGTGCCATGGTTTGGTTTTTCTTTGTCTTACTCCACCCTCAGCATCCAGCAGATGGCAGTTCAGAGTGGAGCGCCAGGAAGCACTGCCCACATTCATTTAAAGTTGTATGTGCTGCCACGTCTGGCTCGTTCTAGATTTATATATTTAAAAAGTATGAGTGTTGTCAAATAAATCATTGTATGTTATATTGACTACTGCTATTGTCATAAAAAGAAAGAAATGAACATCCCACGCCCCATCATGGCTGTAAATCTAGGAGAAACACTGACTAGCATTAAAGATCATCCACTAAGACCAACGAAGAAGAGTTGGTTGTTCCATGAGCAACTATGCAATAGATGTCACATTTGGGATTATTCAAAGACAGCCCATTATTGTGGTAAATATATGAAGCACAAAATACTTTCCCTATCAAACTTCTTAAATTTCAAATTCAGTTGTACAAAAATGTTCTCACTGTACATCAAAAGCACCTGAAATACACTCACATTATTCAGTGCTTTATTTTTTCTTCAAGTCTGTCTGAACAATGCACACTGACTGGAGGAGAAAATGGTTCTTTTCACTTTGGTTTTAGAACATTATGTTGTACCATATTCTTTATTTTAATGTAATTTGTCATCCAGTGCTATAGCTCAGTGTTTTCCAAAGGAAACAAACTTGAAAAAAAGGATCCGGGTGTTGTGTATCTGCCACAGGTGCTGGCTGATAAACATGGAAACGCTCTGTGGCTCAATGAGAGAGAGTGCTCCATCCAGAGGAGGAACCAGAAGGTAGTGGAGGAGGCCCCCAGGTAAGGAGATGCTACCACAGCTGTGCTGTGCTCTAAGGTGCTACCTTATAGTCTGGTTATAGCAGGTTTCAGCAGTTACTTCTAGTTTAAAAGCAATAAGAGCTCAGAGCTTTTGGCTTCCTTTAGACATTACTGCAGTCCAGAGGGGTCAATGTGGGGTTCAGAATCCTACTCATGGACACTTCCGTGTTAGGGATTGATCTTCTAACCGTCCACTTTGAGATCAGTCAACTCTTGAGAGTTGAGGAGGATGCTGAGCTGGTGTCTGAACTGAACCTGTTGAACCTGAACCTCTCTCCTCTACACCACCGTCTCATCTTTAGTCTAAATTCTGTTTGTACTGACCTCAGCAATTCCCCGTCTCCCTCCCTGAAAACTCATTTTTCCTCGTTGAGAACCTCTTTAAGGTCTCTGCTGATCCAGGGTTTATTATTAGGAAAACACTTCACTGTTCTGGTGAGGATGGTGTTGTCCACACATAAGTTTATATGGTCAGTCACATTCAGTCATGGCATTGATGTTGTCTCCATGTGGCTCACAGAGTCTGTCCCAGTCTGTAGCCTCAAAACACCCCCAAGGTTTCTTCAGATTCCTGTGAAAACCCAAAAACCAGACTGTAATCCTCCTTGCTGAGAACAGGATGTGCAGAGCAGCTGTATGCATCTCTGACATCTGCATAAAACAAATCTAACATTTTATTTTCTCTGGTGGAGCAGCTGACAAACTATGAAACATTTGAAATGGTTGACATCACCAGTTATGGCCAGAAATGCACTGGATTGTTGTGTCCGTAGCTTACTAACAGCAGAGCTGATGACATCACACGCAGTGATGACGGGATGTAAACTGCCACCAAAATACTACTGGTGAACTTTCTCTGTAAGTAACTAGGATGGAAACTGTCAGCTCACAGTTAAATCCTGTGTTTCACAGTAGCATGTCGTAGATTACACCATTTCTTGTTGACAAGCACTGGGGTTCCACTGCTCTTGTTTTTCGCTACTCGTCTTCAAATCTCTGTAACCAATATTGTCTTCAGACTGGACAGAAAGACGTTGGATCTGGGAATAAGGTCCTGTAGCTGCTTCTTGGTGACACACATAATAATGTATTGTTGAAATATGCAATTTGCCATCTCCCTCAATCCATCCATCCATTCACTCCTGCTTATGTGGTTTTGGGTCGTGGGGGCAGCAGGATAAGCAGAGAAGCCCAGATCTACCCCCAAATACCTCTGCTTTTTTCCTGCTCTGCATCCACAGCATCTCCTCGTCAAGTCATCTGGTATTTCGGCTCTCAGTCTAGGTATAATTTGGGTTCTTAAAAGGTGAATCGGCTGCTCCTGCTTGTCAACAACTTTCTTGTTGCTATGGTTACTCATCATAACAGATGGAAAAATAACAATAGAAATCACTCAAGCAGCACAGAGGTGGTCAAGAAAAAAGAGGAAAAGCAAAAATCAATGTTATCAATGAAAACAACGAAGTTAGCAAAAACTGCAGAGTGACTGCAACAAGCTGTGACTCTTACTGGAACCAGTCTACAACGTGGCGTAAAAGGCAGGACATAAAAGAAGCATCTCAGAGAGTTGGAGGCTCTCGGACGTAAAGATGGCCAGATGTTCACCAATCTGCTAAAAGTAAAAATGTCGGGCGATTACAGAAAATGTTCCTCATTGAAAAATTGCAAAGTTTTTGAAGATCCCACCATCATAATCATCAAAGGTTTTAGAGAGTGTTTGTGCACAAGGGACAAGGCCTGAGGTCAAAACTGCTTTTGCTTGAGTCAGCTGTTCAGCAGTCATAATCCCACATCACACAAAAACAGGAAAACATTCCTCTCCAGTTGTTCAAAAAAGAGGGGATGCTACACAGTGGCAGTGCCAACATTGCTCCATTCCAGCTTTTTTGGTGTGTTGCTACCATCGACTTGTGAATATTTTTTTGTTCAGTTTAAATTAATCTGCATTGTTTCCTGACACTGCTCACGTTGTATGACCTTGGATTTTGTTTTCTGCAGTACTTTTCTAGACTCAGACACACGGCGTGCTATGGGTGAGCAGGCAGTCCAGCTGGCTCGAGCGGTACAGTACTCCTCTGCTGGAACTGTGGAGTTCCTCGTGGATTCTCAAAAAAACTTCTACTTCCTGGAGATGAACACACGACTGCAGGTCTGTCTGAGGGTGATCAGATGTCCCTAGGGTTCAAAGGGAAGTGGGAAATAAGAACTGATAATGACTTCGAAAATCTCATATGCCATCAACCGTTTCCAAACATTGGATTAGCCCTTTCCATTGCTAGCTAAGGTTAGTTGTACAAATTCACAACCAAGCTAATGAAGTTCTTTCAATACCAGTAACACCCTGTCCTAACCTTTGCATCTATGTTAAGTGGCATTTGATACAGCTGATCATAATATTCTATTACAACTGTCTGAAGCCATGAGGATGTTATTGGAAACTTTCACCAGTGCTAGTTTTATACTATGATGCGATCCAAATCTTGGTAGAAACTCTTCAAGTAAGTTCTATATAAATGATAAATGTAAATGATTTTTTTATCACAGATAATTTTGTATAATGAGTGCCTCTGTTGTAGAGATAGTAGGGGATAGTGAAGAAAAAAAAGAAGTCTTAGGTGTGGAGGTCTGAAACATTCAGCAAAAACTGTTCCTGCTTAGAATCTGAGATGGCCTAAGTTTCATTTTCACCAAAAAGCTATGCTTCTGTTGGAATTCTGATCCAGGTGGAGCATCCTATCACTGAGTGCATCACTGGCTTGGATCTAGTGGAGCAGATGATCAGGGTTGCCAAGGGTTACAGGCTGCAGCATAACCAGGAGGACATCCCGATAAAAGGCTGGGCCATCGAGAGTCGAGTCTATGCTGAGGTGTGTGTGTGTGTGTGTGAGGGGGGGGGGGGGGGGGCTGCTTTTAAGGAAAAGTAGAAATAAAAGAGAACTTGGACAGGATCTGACCACACAAACAGCTGTGACCATCCTAAACTCATCAATTGAACCTCCAGCATCAGTTACTCAACCTTTGGGATCAGAAGCCAGACTTCTG
The DNA here is from genome assembly GCA_037176975.1 of Arrhamphus sclerolepis. Lineage (NCBI taxonomy): Eukaryota > Metazoa > Chordata > Actinopteri > Beloniformes > Hemiramphidae > Arrhamphus > Arrhamphus sclerolepis. The sequence continues at coordinate 5,130 of JBAMYA010044759.1, forward strand.
TCTTCAGAGGCTGAATCTTTGGCATCAATGATTGAGCCTCTGACATCAGAGACCAAATCTGCAACAAAAACAGCCAAACCCTCAGCATCAACTGTGCCTCACACATCAGAAACCGAACCTTCCATATATGATACCTGGCTTCCCACATCAGAGACCGAGCTTCCATCATCAACCATCTCTGGCATCAAGATCGAGATCATCAGGGTGGATCCATTTGATAGGGCCTGATAAAAGTTTAGGGTCTAGTAGCACACATGTTCAAACAAACTGTAGTAACAGGACAACGGCACCACATTTCACCTTAATCAAACAACCATGCTGAATGTAAACATAACCAAAAATGATTGAATCCTCATCTTGTTTGCACTGCAATTTTGGGATCGTTACAGCTCCTTCTTACAAGTTTCATGATCTTCATTCAAGTATTTAGTGTTGTATTATGTTTTTAGCGACCATTAATTCATCTCTCTGTTGTTCTACCCACCAGGATCCTTACAAATCTTTTGGGCTTCCCTCCATTGGACGTTTGTCCCAGTACCAAGAACCGCTGAATATCAGTAATGTGAGTCATTGAGAAACACGTGTTTGACATGTGATGTCTGTCGTGCAGACTTTGTTACTGTGGGGGTGGCCCAGCATTCCAGATGGAAAGGTACTGTACAACCCCACAACTATGTGATTAGTGTTCATAGATGATGGAGTGTGGCCACACCCAAAACAGGTGTGGCATAGGATGTCTGAGGCTTTGCATCACATGGCCAGAAAGGTTGTTTTGTTTTGTTTTTTCCCAAATATGTCTTTATATCATTAAATTTAGCAGTTAAAAAAATCACAATGACAAATGTACAAAATATACTGTCTGTTTCTCATCAGTTTCCTACATTGGTAAGATGACACTAATGCTGTTTAAAAGAAAATGATCAGGGTGTCAGGAGTGCAAGTTATGGCTGGTTTGTGTGCAGTAAACTATCTATTCAGATCATCAACATACTTTCCTGACACAAATGTGACATGTCACCAATCAGACGTCTCCAAAATGATCATGATATGATTGGTTGATGAAACTGGTTACAGCTTCATCAAGGGGAGGAGGCAGAAAGCAACTCTGATATGTTGAAGTAAAACCGCTGCTGACCAGGTTTAGTCCAGTAGTTAGTTACCATGGTAACAGACTTCAAGTATGAGTTACCTCAGTTTCTGAAGCCAGCTGAACTGAACCCTCTTTCCTAGGGTTCAGTAACCTGGCTCTGTAAAGTGGAAAACTCAGTTTCCTGGACTTCAGGTCCAACATTACCTGCTTTGTGAAATGGACCAGAGGTGCTCCTTGCAATATTTACCATGGAACCTTCAAGATTGGAAGAATGTGCCAAAATCACACATGATCATTGCATGTGAATAGATTCTCCATAAAAGACAAGTCTTGAAGCTGCCATTACCGTTTTTGTACAAAACATTAAATACATATCAGTGTGTGTGCTCAATACCTGCCCACTGTTATATCACATTATCTATGTTTTATTTCTTCATGTCTATGACAATAGCAACTTTAGGAATAAACTGCCCATCCAAGCAAATGTTACTTCTTGGATTTAACAAAGCAAATCTAACTAAGCATTTCATTGGATAATTACTGCATGGATGATGATGTTTAATCTTCAACAAGTTATTCAACCCCAACTTGACCCTAACCCAGAGAGTAGCTTCTCATTTCTTAAGCAACCATGTCAGAAGACACATCCTGTGATTTTAAAGAAGCAAAGAAACTTAACAACTGATAAAGAAGACTGGTTCTGGTCTGGAGCCTCTGGAGCTGATTGTGTAGAGGAGGACACTTTATAAAATGAAAACCATCATGGAGAACCCTGAACATCCTCTACACAACACAGCGATTCAGAAACAGAGTCCTCAGTCAGAGGATTCTTCAGACCTCTCCAGGAGATCCTGACTGAACACAGCTGGAACCTTCTATAGCAAATCCATGAAGATTTTGCAATATTTGAATTTCCCACCGGGATCAGTAAAGTATTTTTGAATTGAACTGAGTTGAATTTCAGACAAACAGTTGTAAGTCTGTTTCTGGTGGAATAACCCAAACCAGGTTATTCCACCACTGGATGTTTTCTTCCCTGATGGCACATCAGATGGAGGCATCAGTTCCATACATGGATTCCAGACCTGCACCCTGTTGAGAATCTTAACCACTTTATCAACCAAAGGTCCATTCATTCATCTCCTCCCTACATCCCTACGGTATCCTGGAGCCTATCTCAACTGTTTTCTAGCAAAACAAACCAAAAGTATTTTGTTTAGTTCTAAAACCAGTTCTGATAGAAGGAAAGTAGTCAAGAAGTAGAATAAATCAAAGGTGAGTATCACAAACATAACAAGTTGCCAGGTCCTACACTTTCTCATTTTCATCCTCCCACTGGATTTGCTGACACCACAGGTCTGATTTACCTTCTTTCTTTGGAGAAGAAAACAAAAACACAAACTGTTTTGTTTTATTCCCCTGTCATTACTTTATGTGACAAAATTACAATGCAGCAACTTTTAGAAATGGTAATGTTTGCTTTTCAATATTTTCACTCAGAATGGGGCGTGGTCATCCAGAGGAGAGGAAATGATGTGGCAGGGTACACATTCATCTTTTTCATTTTCTTACACATGATCCATACTGACCTGACGTCTTACCTGTGTCAGGTACGTGTGGATAGTGGCATTGAGGAGGGCAGTGACATCAGTATCTACTATGACCCCATGATCTCCAAGGTAGGTGGTGCTTCTCCTTGCAACTATGCCTTGTTTTTGCCTGCTTGTACTGAAGGAAACTTGTTAGAATGTTCCACTGGCTGTGATTCTGCAGTAACGCCCTCCAGTCTTTTTCTGTAGCTGGTCACCTTTGGATCGAGTCGAGCAGAAGCTCTGGCCAGAATGGAGGAGGCTCTGGATAACTATGTGATCAGAGGTTAGACATCAGACATTTCAGGAGAATGTCAGTAATGTCTGTGAAGCAGCTCTACCATCTTCTCTCCAGGTGTGACCCACAACATCCCGCTGCTGCGGGAAATCATCACCCATCCTCGATTTATCTCTGGGGACATCAGCACTAACTTCTTGCCAGATGTTTACCCTGATGGCTTCAAGGGTCATCAGCTGCAGGTGGAGGCCCGCAGAGAGCTGCTGGCGGCAGCAGCAGCTCTGTACGTCAGTGCTCAGCTCCGCTCTCAGAGAATCCAGAGCAACCCGAGGTACCATGTTCACACATCTGATCTCTTATTATCCATCTTCTTTACTGTCATTTTGGAAAGAAAAGTAAAGTTAAAAATAACAATAATGATAATCTAGAGTTTAAAAAATGAACTAAGAAGCTTTAGCAAAGAAATGCGCAAAAGATGCATCCTTTCAACACTGGACTTTTATGTTTAAAAGCACATCAAAGAAGAAAAACAGATATTTATTTTGAGCAACTTACAGCTGAAGAACTCATAAGACATGACAATATAGTATTAAAGAAGCTGTGTCTGCGTTGCAGGGTTTCTCCCACTCCAGTGGAAGATGGTTGCTGGGAACTCTGTGTGGAACTGGGAAAGGCACAACACAATGTCCTGTTAACCAGAGCAGAGAATGTTTATTATGTGAGTATGTTTAATCTGCATCAACAAACCTTTCTGCCCTGTTTAAAAACAAAAGGATCATTAAAGGTGTGATGGTGGTCAAAAACATCTGGAATGAGCGCTGTCTTGTTAAATCGGCTGTGAGTTTGAGAAATAGAGAATAAATCACAGATGCAGAATAAACTCCTAATTTAAGAGCTAAACCTCTAATTGTTCATCTGTGGCCTGTTTGTTTTGGAAAGACCACCAACACAACAAGATATTTGCTTTTGTTTTTAAATAAATCAGTAGAGAGAGAAATTCTTTGACATTCAGGAGAGCAAAAACCTTGTCACTGCAGTTACAGCTGTTTGTGAAGGCAAACATTTTTTTCGAGAAAATGGTCTGTGGACGAACTAACAAAACGATATTAGACTGGAACAAGGAAATGTTGAAATGATGTTAAAATGAAAAAAGGAAATACTATGAGTGTGTTTTATTTACAGTGTCAGAAATGAGTGATGGAAATGGTCCAGTAATTTCACCAAGAAAATACCAAGAAACGGGTTCCAGTTTGTCTTTTGACTTCACTTGAAAAATCCACGATGGGACTGAGCTCCCAATGATTCAATGATGGTTTATATCTCAGCTCAGCGTCCAGGCCACGCCCACAGCTCCATTCACCCCCCAGAGAAGCTGAGTCTGGGGGCGGGACTAAATTGGGGCGTTTATCCAATGATCACTGAGTTTCAAGGCAATGAAAACACTGTTCCATTCAGTCCCATTGAAGTGAATGGACGCTCAGCTTCTACGGGTAAATGCATGATTGTAGACAGGAGAAGAAAATGATTTCTGGAAATCTGATGCATTGATGCTTCTGCACGAACTCGTCTTCCAGATGAACGAGTTCCAACAAATTTGTAGTGAATGAAATGTTAGCACAACTGGACATATTTGACCATTTAATTTTTGACATTTTAGGGGAAGCTGAGCTTCACCTGCAGTCTGAGAGACACCACCTCTGGTTGATGTGCAGACATGCAGAGCTCTCTCTGACATTGCAAACACTCTCCTACATCTGTAGGAGATTGCGGATACCTCCCCAATTTTTCATCTATCCATCAAAAACTACAGAGACCCTACGGATAGAGCATGTCTGAGATCGGTCAGCTAACTACTCACTCTCCCATTTCCTCGTCTCACAGCAACACCACCGCCATATTTAAAAGAGTAGAGACCAGCAGAGTCTGGCTGTGAAGCACCTGCTGATCAACATTGATCAGTTCCAGCTCTATCACAAGTCGCTCTGTCTTGGTCTCCGTTCTTCCCTGCATGCATTTATGTATGGCAGGCCAAGGTAAATATACAAACCATGACCATAGATGTCATGGACAGCAAACTGGTCTCTGAATTGCTTTGCAACACTCATCAAGCAAAAGTCTGAGAGGGCCACGTCTCCATGGATTCGACTGCGTGTCTGCAGAGTGACGGAGTTGAAGAAGTATAGTGAGTCCTTTAGTGTGTGTAGCCTGTAGCAGTTGGTTGTTGGTTCAGAATCGTGTATCCTGATCGTTCTTTGATCTAATGTATGAACTCCTGCACCTCAGTTGGTCGGCTGAATGCATGTCTGCCCTTTGTAGGTTACCAGCATCTTTGCTGGGACTGCAATTTTTGCACCAGGAGTCATATTGCCTTTGTTGTTTCAGTTGCGAGGTCGTTGGAAAATTGTACACACTGATTCTTGTAGAGGATCCATTTATTTATTTATTTTCTACCGATCTGCTTTCATAACAGTAATCTTCTGCTTGTAGCTCTGAAGCCTCATGATGTTTTGGTCTGATTCTGTGCGCTCTCTCCGGCTGCAGTAGGCGTCTCAGAGGTGACAGGTCCAGTGTGTCTGGCAGCCACGAGTCTTCCCCATTCAGCCGGATCCCCGCTTCCATATCAACAACTTTGTCTTCCAGAGCTCGGTTTCTTTTTTCCAATGCCCAGGCCACCTCATTTAGCTTTGTTTGCTCGTGTTCCACCATAGAAATGTGTCTTTCCATTTGCGTTACTCTCTCAGTGCAGTCAGCCAGTTCTGTTTTTGTTTCTTCAACAACGTTAAGAATATAATCTAGCCGTGTCGAGAATTCTGACTTTACAGAGGTCTTTACAGAGAAGACTGTGTCCCCAGACTTACTGTGCCTATGTTGTACAATACAGTCTCCTCTAGCAGTTGCTCTGGTTGCTCTGCCACTACCATCCTTCTGCTGCACAAATTTACTCAGAGGGGGAGGTTAAGGCCCATCTGAGGCCTCTGCTGTAGCTCTGCGGAAAACAGAAAACCACTACAACTGTTACATGTCATTCCAGTAATGTTCAGAATTATGGTCAAGGATTTAACTAGTTTAAACCACAAATTGTGCGTAAATTATGGATCTAGCTCACAAGAAATGTAAAGTGGATAAGGAGCCGTAATACAGCTTAGTTTTTATAGGAACTGACTTCAAAATGTCTCTGATTCATAAGACTCATTTAAAGAGTGTTTACTTTTCTCACGGAATGCTGATCACTTTTCCATTCGAATTGTTAAAGAAAGTCTCTCCAATAGATGAGGTTTCATGCTTGGTTACAAAAATCCCAAGATGGTTCAGATCAAACTGAAGTGAAGGCTGAAAAAGAGGAGTTCACAAACCAATGAGGGGGAAGCAATGGATGCAATCACTTTGAGATTAAGGTTAAATGTTTTGTTAGAGGGAAAAAGAAAGCTCATTCAGAAGGTAAAATGGAGTTCACTCAGCTGGAAATGATGTACAAATTTTTTTATGGGTTTTTTGTTTGTTACTGTGTTTTGAGTGAACCTTCAGAACTGTTGGGATCTCTGCAGGTGGAGGTGGATGGAGGAAAGGTGGAGGTCAGTGGCGTGTGGAACCTAGCCTCCCCTCTGCTGCCACTCACGATCAATGGCACTGACAGAATGCTGCAGGTAGGTTCAGGTTTTTAAACCAAACATCTTTATACTGGACACATTGCAGGAGCTGATGGCATTGAACAATCATAAATAAGGTTGCAAATGAACATGTTGAGGATATGTTTTGTCCCTTTTCTTCAGTGTCTGTCCAGAGAACCTTCTGGGATGATTGTCCTCCAGTACATAGGAACAGTGGTAAGACTACATGCAGATTGGTTTAACTCAATCAACTGTTTTCCATTGGTATATTTCAATTGAATTTATTTATATAGCGCCTATGAACATATGTAGGTGCTTTAGAAACCAGGGGTCACATTTACTAACGTGGCGTACGTACAAAACGGGGCTTGAAACCTGCGTACGCTGCTTTCTAAGCAAAGTTTGTGATTTAGAAAAAACAAACTTAATGTGAGAATGTGCTGTGCGTCCCACAAAGTCTGGTTTTGGAGACTGGGGAAACTGGTGATGCAGATGGTGAGGTGGGAACTGAAGCCAGACTGCATCATGACTCCTCTCAGACATTTAATTTTATTCCACATCAAACT
>JBAMYA010044760.1:0-12220 GCA_037176975.1 Arrhamphus sclerolepis
GATTGGTTATTATTATTATTATTATTATTATTATTATTATTATTATTATTATTATTATTATTATTATTTTTATTATTGTTAGTGTGTGGTATACAGTCTCGCTTCTAAAGGTATAAAAGTAAAATTTAAAAAAAAAGATGTACCTCACTGGTCATTCAGTTTTTTTTTCAACCTTTAGTTTTAGTTCATGTCTGTGCTAAACAGAGGCCAGTATTCTTTCATTTGGTATATGTGTCATCTGTTTTTCTATGTCAATTTGGGTTTTGGAAGGAGGATTTATTCAGTCATCTTATCTTAAATTCTTCCTGGAGGGAGTGAGGCAGAGGACACAGTGTGTGTTTAAACCTCCACAGTGGGAGCAACTAAAGGAGCTCAGTGCTCTCTGGGGTCTTGTTTGAGAAAATCAAGTTTATTTAAAGATTTTTAGATTTTCACCTGCAAAACATCCTGTATTTAATTTTTTTGGTAATTTTATTCTAAACAGCTTTTTGGTGTTGTTGTTGTTTAGTTAGTTTGTTTTTTTTTGTTGTCAGTTGGATAAAAAAACAACACAAAAAACACAAAAACAAACAACACCAACAAAATCAGTCGCACATAAAATTTTTGTTTCACAAATTAATATAACTAATAATGTTCACCCACTGATGCATCCTAAAAGAACTAAGAAATTAAAATTAAAATAAAAATTACTTCAAACAAAGGTCCCTGAGAAAGAATAATTTTAAAAGTTTTAAACATTCCCCTTTCAGTGAAATCTAGGAAATATCTAGTCTGTTATATTACAATACCATGAGAGGCAACTTACCCCACATACCCCCATCATGTCTCCTCACACTATAGTGCAGCCTCTGGGCCCCTGACTGCACCTCTGTGTCTAATGATGTCAGACATTGCTTTGGATTTAGGGAAGTTCAGCATGAGGTCTTTTCCCTTTCACCTCACACTACGGAGAAAGAGAGAGTGTAAGCAACTGCATTAGTTACATGACACGAGTACAAGTGATGGAGCCCGGCTGAGACCTTCCGTAGAGTACAGGCATTTGCGTGCTGCGGTATATGCACTCTCAGCACTGCAAAGGACACGCTTCATGTAAAGATACAGAATTACAGTTTATAACTCCCATATACATACAGATACATGGAACATGATATTTAAATATCAATACCATTTGACTAGCTGAGGTTGTTTTTAATTGCATGCATGAATATGCTGGCATTCAGTACAACATATAGCATAAAAGGGAAGCATAATAGCAGAAGGTAGTCTTAGCTGAATTTTTAACCTTCAAGGCAAAAACACAAAGGTTTGTGAGAGTGTGCATGGGTGTGTATGTGTGTGTGTGTGAGAGAGAGAGGGAGAGACAAAAAAGAATGTTTAATTTCTAATAATTTAGCATTTTTTTGTGACCTGGAAAGAAATAATACTCAGGTTATACTTCTACAAGGCAAATGAGCTGCCGCACTGTGCAATGTGTGTGTGCATCTTCGTTTTGTTCCTTGACACAGAGTAACCAAGCTAAGAGGGAGGGAGAAATGAGGAGCGGGAGAATGCAGTGAATGAGATAATTTTTTTTCTTCAAAGGAACCCAGCCTATAGCGCTGCACTCTTTCATTTTTTTCTTTTTTCATTTAATTAAGAAAGCAATGCCTCCTCCCCCTGAGGTCTCACACTCCTTAGTTGCACTTGCTCTGCCACGTTTAATAAATGACCTGGATGGTAATGTGTGTGTGTGGTTGTGGTGTGTGTGTGTTTGTGTGTGTGTGTGTGTGTGTGTGTGTGTGGGGGGGTATATACATGTAGAGTTCATTTGAGGGCACTCGTGCTTGTCTGAATGTGGTTGACTGTGTATGTTGCTCTAACATGTACTGTATAGCAGCTCTGAAGAAGTGACAGTTCAGTTTTGAACACAATAAATTGTTTTAATTTTATGAGAACAACAGATGAAGTTTACAGGAGCAAGTAAGCATAATGTATTTTTTTTGTTTGTTTTTTTCTAAATCCTATTCTATAATGCATTGATGCAATTTATTTCACACATGTATAATGGAAAAAAAAGACAAAAAAAAAGTGTTGCATACGTAATTTTTTACTGTCTTGTTAAAGCATTTCCTGAGCTTAACACTTAGGGATTCATGAACCAGGCTATGTATCATCCTCTGCAAGAAAAAGTAGTGTGCAATTAGCATTTGACACTTGACAGGTGTCCAACATCCTTCATTTGGTCAGTTTTATTCATAGGACTAATTAAGATTCAGACAATGGCTTGGTTTTAGAAGAACCTATTATCTTCTCCAATTTTTCCAAACTTCACAGACCTTGTTGCTTCAGCCTCTGATGTGTCCACGAACCACCTTGCGGCTGAGCTGGATAAACATCGAGCTTCTCTAAAGGAGGATATTTCTGCTTTAATCCGGGAGTCTGTTGTCACACTACAATCTTACATGAACACTCTTACGGAGACTGTAAATAGTTTTCAGACATAACTAAATGCAACCGACAGATTGCATTGGTCAAGGGTTTTTTTTTTATTTGAAAAACACAAGAAGAGCATACAGTTCAACTTGATCTACCCTGCACAGCTTTGAGTTCAGTTTGTTCAACTTTTCTTCATCTGATGCTTTCCTATGCCCGCCGGATTGCCACATTAGAGGGGACTAAGCTAACTTCAAGTAGAAATTTGCTTCTCATATGATGCAGGTGAAATTATGTTTTCTATGTCTGGCTGATTTTCAGTTTACCAAACGTGATTTAAGTTTCGGAAGTGTTAACAAGGTTAACAAGTTAATTTCGAGTTTTATGATGATTTGACTTTCAGAATGGTGAACGTATCAGGCAAGCTAGTTTCGATAATGTTCCTGCCACAGAATAATGCTACCGTAGGCTAGTCCTGCTGCTACCTGTTTTTGGACCTTCTTTTTTTTCTTGGCTACAAATGACTGCAGCCCCTTTTCCCTTCTTCCCTTTCTTCATTTGTGTTTGTATCATCCATGCAGCATAATAATTTTAGCTTGAGTTACAGTGGTAACTAGATCTATTTTTTTTATTAACATTGTATGAACTACTCTGGTAAATTGTAATTTTGCTGAGAAAAATTTGGATAGGGCAATTGTCCCATTTCTCCTTTAGCAGAAGGGCTGGGGGAGCAGCAATAATAATTCATGAAACAATACTATTCAAAGCTTTTGAAATAATTTCAGATCCCCATGGGTGTTACATTGCTGTATCAGGTAAGCTTATTCATATCCCTGTGGTGTTAGTTTACATTTATGATTCCAATTGGAACTATGCTGACTTTTTTTTCAAGAAAAGTATGTCCTTATTGCCAGATCGGAGCACTAATCACCTAATATTTGATGGTGACATGAATTGTGTGATGGATACATTTATCAACCAATCAAGCCCCAAGGTCATACCCACATCAAAGATGTCGAGGACTCTTTTAAGTCTCATGACTCATACAGGATGTGCAGACCTATGGCGATATTTGTATTCCAGAATTTTTTTTCTTTTCTCATATACATCAGTCTTATTTAAGAATAGACTTTTTTTAATTGATAAGCATCTCCTCTCTTCCATTAAATTCTTAATCTGCAATAGTAGAATATGACAATGTAACCATAATTCTTGACATTAACATCACACTTAATTATTCTGAAAAAACAGTCTGGAGGCTGAACACAGCCTTTCAGATACAAACTTTTGTCAGTTCATCTCCAAAGCAATAGATGATTTTCTTTTCAACTAATCATACTGAGACCATATCACCATCAATACTATGGGAAACTTTCAAAGTTCTATTCAGAGGCCAGATAATATCATTCTCAGCATCACACAATAAAGATAGAGGCCAGCACTTGAAAACCTTATTGACTCTATTTCAAAAATTGACCATCAGTATTTTAAGACCCCAACACATGAACCATACATAGAGTTGATGAAGATTCTCAGTTATCCAGGTCATATTTATCCAAAAGGTTGAAGCAAGGCAACTGGACTTGTAGAATTTCCTTGAAGACGTTTCGCTGCTCATCGAAGCAACAAAAACTCAAGAATTGACAGTAGACCAAGCAGACCTTACTCATATGTTTTGGTCACATCCAAGACTAGAATAATTCTGGACATCATGATTTGGGATCCTAAATAAAGCCTTTGATTTAGATTTACAACCTAGTCCTATAACAGCCATATTTGGGTCCAGGGAAGTAGAGATTTTTTAGTGTCTAACAGCAAAGAATATATATTTTTATATATAAGAGCATATTTCTGGGTTACTGAAGTGACGAGAGAACATCTAGAGAATGTCTTACTTTGTTTAGGGACATCCAAGTCTGAATATATACTTTTATCTGCAGTATATTGTGACATCAAAGACCCAGATTAGATTAGACAAGAGCTGTCCCCAATTCACTTTTGTACCCATCTCTCATCACCACCTCCTTTTCCTTCCACTTGGCCTTTGGAACTGAGTGATACAGAGCAGTGGATGAAAACTAAACCAATCAAAGAGGACATTCCTTCAGGATTCATATACATCTTCAGCAGTCTTCAACAACTTTCACATAAATGCCATCCTCTGTGGAGATCCTATCACTTGTAAGTGTTACTGGCATCTTTTTTCACTTGTAGGGAATAGATAACATCAGCCAGCAAAAATCAAAATAAATTAATCTAAACTTTTGCTCCCTTAAATCCATTGTCTTCTTGACTTGGGAGGTATTCTCAGAGAACCTCTTGTTTGGCCACTGCCCTCAAAAGAAATCTCAGTTTAGGGAGCTTTTCCCGACTGTCCATGGCTTTGAGGTTTTGATTTTTGGCATTTTTGAGTCTTGTTAAATTCTCCTGTTTGGTTAAATTTGAATCTTTACTTATCTTTTTGCTCATGTAGTGCTATTTTATTTTGGCCCTTGTGTTTCTATATAGCCATGGCCAAAGGTTTTGAGAACCACACAAAATTTTATTTTAATGTCTTCTCACTCAATTTTTATGATGGTGTGATGGCTAGTTGGCTACACTTGCTACAACACACCTCACTGAAATGCCAGTAACATTTAAGTTCATATTTGCACATTTATTAGTTACAGTTACATTTGATTTGAGTAATTATGCACACAAGTTTTGCAATTTATATTTATTTGTCAGTACAATGGTTCTATTTGTAGTGCACACATTAACGTTAACTTTTGTACAAAGTCAGTTTGTGTTCATTTAAGTTTTCTCAGTGTTCCAATTTATATTTTGTTTGAGTTACCAGTACTGAAGTGCTGCTGTTGGCCACTCTGGCCCAAGGACAAAAGATTCAATTCAATTCAATTCATTTCAATTCAATTTTTAATTCTAGGTGCTTTAGAAATCCAGAGCATGACCCAACGCCATCAGCAGCTATGAAAAAAAACTCCCTCTTTGGAAGAAACTTTGAGCAGAACCTGGCTCTTAGGGGGACCCTCCTGCTGAAGGCCAGCCGGGTAAGGAGGAGATGAGGAGAATTAGGACAGTGGGAATGAAGGACATAGGAGATGTGCAATATGTAGATTTAAATATATGTACAATATTAAATACAAGAACATATGATATAAAAATATATACACTGTAATATGTTAAGGTATGTAATAATTATACAATATTAATAGATATCTAATAAGTTTATGTATGAATATAAATATGTGGTGGTCTGGACTGCAGAAGGCCACACTGGCGAGCATCCCACGCAGCATCCAGTCAACAGGTGCAGTGGAACGACAGTTGAACCACAATGGCATCATCACCAGAGCATCACCACGAGACCACCTGAAAAAGGAGAAGAGAGAAGAGAGAAGAGAGTGAGATTACAGAAGATAGACAACATTGATTCTATTAAATGAAATTAAAGATGTGCTCAAGGCTGCAGAGATCTTAAGTACCAGAAGCAGCCAATCAAGCTATACCAAGAAGGAAAGTCAACTTTTAGTTAATCTGGTTTAGGTTTGTAGTTTGTTGTAGATATTTTGCACAATGATTTATTTTTGTATAACTGAAGGATTGATATTTGTTTGTTTGTAAATAATTAAATTGACTGCATTTTCTGTTAACCCCAATCTGTTTGTCAATGTTTTGATCAACCATTATATGTAGCTCTCTTCTGTTCAGTGTGGTAGATCAGTTTGTCTTTGTTTGCTCATATATATGTTATGTATATGATATGTTAAACACCTAAATTTAGTTTGATTTAGATGACCTCTTTTATGGACCTGGTTTATTCTTTTTTTTAATTCGATTTTTTGATTGGTTGGGTAAATAAAACCCTTTATGTTTTTGTGTTTTGTTTTGTTTTTCCCTACCATTTTAATACGATTTATTTTTGCCAGTCTGCTTGGTCACTCACAGATGGCAATTTTCATATACTCAGAATGATATAAAGAGGGTTTACACGAATTAAAATTAATTTCAAAGTTCTCAATCCTTTTGGACATGGCTGTCATGTGTGTCTCTCCTCCTTCCTGTACTAGTCCATGTCCCATTTAGCCCTTAGACTTTTGTCCTTTGGGCTTATTTTTACTCTGTATTAGGATTTCTACTTTCCACATTTAGTTTAATAATAATAAAAAATAAAAATGAAACAAACAAACAAAAAAATACACATCTGCCTCTCTGGTCCCATACAGTCCTGACAATTTCCTCTTCCTACCGCTCTATCACTAAAAGAACTGAAGTGATTTCAGTGGCAGGGGCAAAGGTTGAATTGGCATTGGCCTTTACCAGCCTGTTCTTTGTCTCCACCTAACTTCGTATCACAATGCAATTGCTGTAGTACCTCTGACATATCAGGGTATGTAACATCTGTTTCAAAAGAGGAACATCCTTTAGAAGAAGAGGAAAGAGTGATGTGGAATGGTTCATTCCATCCCTGCAGCTGGCTTCTGTCAACAGAGGTGTGAGGGCATGGTTGGAATATTAACCAAAGCATGCCACAGGCAAGGGTGACAGTTTGTTTTCAACCTGGCTATCATTCTATTCTACAGAGATGAATGTAGACATTGCACGCATGCATACTCTGCATCATAACTGCAAAACATCAGTTTTCTTTAATTAATGTTGAATTGATAAACATTTTTGAAAGTGGTGAGGACAAAATTGTACATCATAAACTGTACTGGGGATCTGTCCCCTGTGCCCCCTGGCTAATCTGCCGCCCTGGCCACAAATGTTTCATTAATGCCAAGAAAAAAAAAAATCAATCAACCTCTGAAGTAAAGACCTGGGATGTTTCTTTCAAAAAGAAATACACTCTACTTAATATTTTTTTCAAAGAACAGAATTGTTTGTAAAACATTGGTAAGTTGTCCATTTATTTACATGTTTCTTTTTATATATATTGTTATATATTTGACCTGGAAATTGTCTATGGATAGTCTCAATCTGGAAATACCTGAAGGTGGGAACCTAAACATCAAGTGAAAGAACAGAAGTGAAGCAAAACCTGCAATGTTGTGAATGGTGTGACATTTTAGCAAACAGCAAAGCCTGATCTTGAAGTTGCTAAAAGCTAGTCAGAATTAGTGTTTAAGAATGTATTGAAGTTTGCCTGAGGAGTTCGCTTAGACACTAGCATTCATGTGAAAAATAGTCACATTTATGATTAGCAAGGCTTAGCATTACTGCAGTAAAGAGGCATTGGAGTGGAATAAAATGGAGATGGGTGCAGCTACCTAATAACTGGTCAATGTTGAAATTCATGCAGGGTGCTCTGATGGTGTTAATGGTTCATGTGATGGAATAGAAGAGCACAGGGTGCTCATGAAAGGGAGGACTGAGTGTCAGAAATGAGAGGATAAATAAGGCAAAGAAATTGAAATGGATCTGAGAAGACAACATATGGGATGGGAAAATGAGATATATGATAGGATGAAAGGAAAGGGTGGCTTAAAAGTGGAAACAGCAAAGTTAAAGAAGAAAAGGGCATGGACAAGACAGAATACAGAGAACAAAACAGGATTGAAAAAGAGATTAAGGATGGAGGGAGTTGGAATGCTGAAAATGCTAAGAGGAACAAGGGAAGGGAAGGATGAAAGAAGGTTTTAAGGTAAAGTAAAAAAAAGCGAAAAAAACAGAAAATATGTATAAAGCTTTTACTGACACAATCTATAGAAATCATTTGACAAATCTAGTTGTTTTCTTTAATTTTTCCTCAGAAGGTCCATATAAATATGTTATGATTTATGACATGCTTGCAGATGCTTTTCATGTTGAATGCTCTTGTAACCTGTCATAGCTGTACATATTTTGCTCAAGGATACATCTGCCAATGTTCATTATGGGCTTGTAGCCCTAAGACCTTTACATGCATAAATAACACAGACTTAAAATGGCTGGGTGTGTGGTCAAGAGTCATCACTTGAAAATAGACAGAAGGACATGGAAGGACACAAGAGCAGAAAGAAATCTGATGTGACCATAATTTCCAAGTAACTGATTTTTAAGTGCAGCTTCAATAAGTTTTGTTCCATCTTTATTTCTTAATGGTGAATGGGCTATACCTTCAGGTCTATTTGGTGTGTCACTACTAATTTTCCAAGCTGTCAAGATTATCCTATCAACAATTCCTGTGTCACTCCTCTCTCCAGTAATCTTTTTGCTCCCATTCTTTGAACCAATCAGACCATATCCCTTGTTCTGTAAACAGCTATTCAAAATAAGAGGTACAGATTTTCACCACTAAAAGTAAAAAAAATAAATAAACCTCATAAATTTTATAGCAGCTGTTAAAACCTGGTATTAAAGCCAATCCCACGAGTAACTGAATCACAAGTGAACAGCTTTAAGGGCATCTGTTCACACCTGGTATTAACATATGTCTCTGGATCTGTATGAAGTCCCACATGTGGAAATTATGTGGATGTCCTTTTACCTGATGGAGGTAGTGATGCACTAAACCACACCTAGTTGCTAGGAAAAAAAAAAGGAGAAAGAACACCCTCCTAGTACATTTTTTCTTCCATTATTTTGCATGATTCATGTATATATAACAAGAAAGACAGTAACAAAGCATCCAAAAGCAGAAGACTGTGAAAAAATTCATAGGCTAGAAACAGAAATGTAATATGTAAATGAAAAGGAAGAACTAAGGTAAGCAAATCCAAACAACACAGACAAGTTCATGATGTTTTCTTTTTTGTGCATTTTTATAGCTCCTATATGTTGTTTCTCTTCTTAATATGATGCCGTTGTTGCGCAAGAGAATGTTCTTCTCCTTACAAATAACATGTCAGTTGCATTGTGTTGGTCACTCTGTACAAACCTAAGCTGATCCTACAAGTGTTCAACAGGGTTGAGGTCAGGACTCCTGGCAGCCTACTCCGTCCTTTTCACTCTCAAATTCTGGCGGCTGTCTCTGATAAGCCTCATGTCATGTGGTGTGGGGTTGGATGGAGGACCCAAATGCAGGAGAGCAGGCAGGAGGCAGGAGTAATCCAAAACAGTGATATTTAATTGACACAACAAAAAACGCTGCCAGAACAGGAAACTACAAAAAAAACAAAACTCAAAACCAAGCAAGTCACAAAAACCACAAACTAACCATGGGCAGGAACATGGGGCACAAACAGTACGGACCAGCACAGGGCAGACAAAGACAGGACCTTATATACACAGAGGGGTAACGAGACACAGGTGAACACATCAGGAGAACAAGGATCAGGAAAGTCAAACAGAACATAACTAGACACAGACAGGATTTCAAAATAAAAGCAGGACCAAAAACAGGAAAAACTCTAAACAAAAACCCAAACCATGACACCTCACTCTGTAGGGGGAAGCATTTCCATCAAGGAGGATAGAGTTTAGTCCCAGAGGATGGGCCTGTCATCACAAGACCAGACAAGAGACCATAGCTGCGAAAATTCAAGATGGTACCTTGCTGCTAGAATAAACATGCAAGTTGAATTAGTTTCTATAAAACCTTCTTCTTCTCGCCATATGTTCAACCATCAAACAACTCATCCTGAAAGATCTGGAGGATTATATAGACATTTAATTCAACCAATTCTGCACCATGACTGATATCAGCACAGGGAGCGATATGGATACAGCAAAGTTCACACCAGCCAAGGGGAGCAGATAGTTGGATTCCATCCACAGTTCTCCTGAGAAGTCCAACTTCTCTGACGTCAGTGATATTTTGCTTTCAATTAATGAGAAGCTTTTCAGTCTGGATTCCAAGTTTATGCTGGTAGATACAATGCACAAAGAGTTCCAACAGCTGCAGCAAAGGTTGGAATTCAGCCAAGAACAGATCGTAATGCTGGCTAAAGAAAACAATTGTCTCTGAGACTCACTGACAGCACTGGCAACTAAATTTGAGGCCGTCACCAAAGAAGATGGAAGAATCTCTTCTAGATTTATAGTAGCATAGCATGAGAGATAACCTTGGACATCCTGAGCAAACAAAAGATGAAAATCCTGAACAGCTGATCAAGGACTTTATGGTAACACAGCTAAAAATCCCAGCAGATACAGTCAAAGCAATCAGTTTCCACTGAGTCCATTGCTTTATTACGTCCTTCTGTGGCAAAGTTGGAGCACTTCAAACAAAAACAGCTTGTACAACACCATGGAAGAAATCTGGGGGGATCTGGCTATGGCCTGAATGATCAATTTCTTTGTGAAATCCTGACTAGATGGAAAGTTATTTTCCAGATCAGAAAGCAATACATGCAAGAAGGAAAAAAAGAGCTGTTGCAGTTGACAAATTATACACTGATGGTCAGATGTTCAGTGAGGGGAAAATCACTCCTTGGCTGTTCTAAATTGCAAACCATCTCATCATAAACTTAAAATGATATCTATAAATCTCTCTGTTTATAAAACTGCACTGCTTATATCCAACTGAAAAAGATACTGGGATATGGACTAATGTCATTTGAGTTTTTATATCTGGGTAACCTGACAAAAGACAATGTAAAATATGAGGACAGATATTTCATCAAAATACTGCCCTCTGCGGCCAAGAGGGCAATCACCAGGAAATCGCAGAGAAAGGATCTCCCCCACCTTGAAGAACTGGCTGAATACAGTGGAGGAAAACTGAATTCAATACAAGGTGAGGGAAATGGAAAGTATACAAGTCTCACTGCAAAGTCAACACTGGAGACTGAGTGACTTCAAAGAGACATGATTATTATGTGTAAAACATTTTTTTTTAAAGGTATCTCACTGACACTGCTTATTGATATGTTCTCTTGCTCTTTATGTTTTCTTGAAAAAAATTATAGGTGGAGACATACATTTCTCAACCCTGTATGAGATAAATCTAACTACCCCAATTGAGCATATAATCACCAGTCTTCTGAAACAGTTTAACAGTTCATATCAGATTTAGGATTTTGGAGATGGTTAGAGGTTAAAGCACCCCAAAGATAAAGAATTCTCTTTCCACTCACAAGTCCATCACTCATGCTCCCACATTGACTACTTCGTGATTAGCAACTCTATTATCTCAAAAATAATTGATATAGTGATACAACCCATCATTATTAGTGATCACGCACCAATTACTTTTATTTTGAACATAAATAAACCTGTCAAAACCAACAACAGGTGGCAATTTAACACATCACTACTTTACAAACCTGGCTTTGATAATTATATTAAAAGAAAGTGGGCATCCTTCCTTGAAAAAAATGACTCTCCAGAAACAGCTCCTTCACTTCTTTGGGAAACAGAGAAAGTGGTACTCAGAGGACAGATTACCGCATACTCTACTCAAAAATAAAAAAGAAGAAGAAAGAAACTTGGAAAAAAGATTAAAGAATTAGAAATCATAAATGCTAATAATCCCACACCTACCACACTCTATTCCTGGCTGTAAAAGAACTGGATAAGCCATTTACTCTAACATAAATTACATAAAGCACTCCAACTTATGTCCAATAACAAATCACCAGGTCCAGATGGCTTCCCTGCAGAATTTTACAAGCACTTCTGGAACATTCAAGCACCAGTATTTATTAGACTAACAGCTGACATTAAGCAAAAATCTAAGCTCTCCACAGAAATTAACACTACTATAATCTCTTTAAAATGAAAACCTGGCAAAGACCCAATGTTTCCATCAAGTTACTGTCCACTGTCTCTAATTACTACAGACACGAAAATCATCAGTAAAGCATTAGCAATTCAGACCAAATTGGCTTCATTAAAGGAAGACACTCCTCTAATAACCTACGTAGACTGTTGCTTAATTCATCAT
>JBAMYA010044761.1:0-12219 GCA_037176975.1 Arrhamphus sclerolepis
GCTTGGGTGATGAATGAGTCCACCTCTGAGTCCTCAGCCTCTGCTTCCTCTAGGGAAGGTGTGTCAGTGGGATTGAGAAGATCCTCAAAGTATTCCTTCCACCGCCCAACAATGTCCCCAGTCGAGGTCAACAGCTCACCGCCTCCACTGCAAACAGTGTTGGCGGAGCACTGCTTCCCCCTCCTGAGGCGCTGGACAGTTTGCAAGAATTTCTTTGAGGCGGACCGGTAGTCCTCCTCCATGGCCTCCACGAACATTTCCCTTTTTCCGTTTTTTTAATTTGACAAACTGAACCTGTTTGTCAAATTTAAAAACTTAGTCAAAAATCATACTGAGGTTCCTGCAGATGAGTGACTGTAAGAATCTAAGCAGCCAAACTGTCACAACCATCGATTCCAAATAAAATCATCTCTGTTTTATTTTTCTTCATTCTCAGGAAATTGGACTCCATCCACAACTGAACATCTTTGAAACAGTTTCAGAGCATGAATGGTCATAACACTATCTGATTAGCCAATGTGGCTAATCTAGGTAGTGCTAGCCAGCTACATTCCCTCAAATTTTGTGGCAGCTAATGTTGCTAGGTCTGCCAACTAATTTGTCCCTTTGTCTTAATTTGTCCTTCTGTCGTTACTCCTTCAGCTGTTGTGCCTGAGCATGCCTCCTCATGGCAAGCGCTGTTGTGGTGCAACAGAGCATCATGAAGGGTAAGGAGATGCAGGCCAGCAGGAGGCGCTCCTCTCCAAACTCTCTGACCAGCGCCGGCCGCCGCCACAGGAAGTCCTGGAACAGTGCCTCCTGCTGGACCAGGGTGCAAAGTGACAGCAGGACATGGAAGAGCTGGTGGGCATGGCCGACGACATCAAAGCGGCCGGGAGAGAACCGCTCAGGGATGGAACAAGAGAAGAAAAAGGCTGACAGCAAGAAGAGCACCACCTAGTGGACATATTCCCACAGACATCAGTCAAAAAAAATGATCATCAAAATATAATTCAAATGCTCCTGTTATAAATTAATGCTCAGTAATAGAAGTACCACCTGCAGGAAGTGCAGCAGCACTGCAGGATTGCCTCTCCAGCTGTGGGTGATGAGGCGATGAGCAACAGGGCTGATGTCCAGCAGGTAGGCCACGCCCATTAGGACGAGAGGGTAGAATCTCTGGTGGAGCGGGTACGGTTTGCCGAAGTGAAGCTTAGCATAGCAATAAGCAGCGTATGAGAACCAGGTGAGGACAGCAGTGGCTGGAAGGAAGATCTGAAACGAGAAACCTCGTCAGACCATCCTGATGCTCTCATTGATTGAGGACACAAGCTTGTCCCAGCATGCTTTGAGGTCATATGTTCAGCAAGCAAGCAGCTAGTTATAATATAGCTAGCTAGCTAAGTTAGCAAAAGGGATCTAGGTAGCAGTGAACAAACCTATTTAACTAACAGGTAGTGAGTGGCTAAGAAGCAGCAAGCTATCACATATGCTTGCTCGCTAAGTAGCAATATAGCAATATTTAAAGCTAAAAAGGTGAATGGCTAGTTAGCTAGTAAATACAGCTTGCTAGTTAGTGAGGTGTGTTAGCAAAATCCATCCATCAATTGCTAATGAGCTAATTATGTTTGCTAGTAAAATGGTTTTATCTAGGTTAGCTAGCTAATTACATTAGCTACCACTGCTAACATGCTAGCTTTATATATTTTGGCCAAGTATGTTGGTGATGTTTGCCAGTTAGCTAAAATAACTAGTAGCTGGTGAATGTAGTTACCTGCTTAACATATCTAACCAGCTAGCAAGCAGCATTTGATCATGTAGCCACTAGCTAGCTGAAATAGGCTAGCTAAAGAGCCAGTAGAGCAAGGTATGTTTTTAACATAGCTAACCAGCTAGCAAACAACTAGCAATGATAAAGATAAAAAAACAAACTATGTTAGCAATATCGATCAGTCCTTTTCAAACCCAGCCGTCCATGTACCCACCTGTCCCAGCATGCTTTGTGTCCAGGCAGCATCAGCACTGTAAATGCTCAGAGCCATAGCACAGCCATACTGGTAGACCGCCATGCCCACATAGTCCAGGAAGAAGAGAGAGTAATGAACGCTCTCAGAGTGAGACTGTAGCAGGTGAGCTGCAGCGCTGCAATGAGGAACACTGATCAGCTGGAGATGTAATAATCAATAATAAAACAGATTATTTTCTGATAAGAAAATATGAAAGCTACACCATGATTAAAACACTTGTTAAATCCAATATAACAACATCCAAAATTTGAGTTAAACTTTTAAGTAAGAAAAAGTTGCACTTCCTCAGCTCGCACTTGATGTGGAGGAGCAGCAACTATTTTCAGTCCCTTCTGGATAACTGATCTGGGTTACTTATCAGCCTGTCTCCAAGGGAGTCACCTTACAGAGCAAACTCATTTCAGCAGCCTGTATCCGCAATCAAATTTTTCATCACAACAGACTGGTACAAAGTCTGCATTACTGAAGACGTTGCACCGATCCACATGTCAATCTCCTGCTCCATTCTTTCCTCACTGATGAACAAGACCCCAAACTCTAAACTTCGCTACTTGAGGTAGATCTTCAGTCCTAACCTGGAGAGGGCATTCTATCCTTTTCTGACCAAGAATCATGGTCTCAGATTTGGAAGTGGAGATTCTCATCCCCACCACTTCACCTTAGGCTGAAAACTGCTCCGGTGAGGCCTGAAGATCCCAATCTGATGAAGCCAGCAGGACCACATCATCTGCAAAAAGCAGAATGGCAGTCCTGATGTCACCAACCAAAAATCAGTCCTGAGTCCAGCTCTGACGTAAAATGAATCAGACCTATGATCAGTAATGTGGACGTATACTCCTGGAGCACCCTCCACAGGACACAGTAACAATGCCTTCTCCAACGACTCTCTTCTCCAGCACCTGCATAGACCTTATCAGGGAGGCTTAAGAGTGTGATTCCCCATTAATTGGAACACACTCTATTGTTCCCCTTCTTATAAAGGAGAACCACCACCTCAGTCTGCCAGCTCAGAGGTAGTGCCCCCAATGTCCACGCAGTGTTGCAGAGATGTGTCAACCAGGACAGCCGCACAGCATCCAGAACCTTGTGGAACTCAGGGAGGATCTCATCCACCACCTGGAGTCCTGCCACCTTGCAGATTCTTGAATACCTTGGTGACCTGAGCTCCAGTCATGAGCGAATCCACCTCAAAGCCCTCAGATTCAGCTTCCTCTATGGAATACATGTTGATGTGATTGAGAAGATCCTCAAAGAATTCCTTCCACTACCCGACGACATCTCCAGTTGAGGTCAACAGCACCAAACCTTCAGTGTTGGTGGATCACTGCTTTCCCCTCCTGAGCCTTCTCTCGGTTTGCCAGAATCTTCTCTAGGCTGACCAAAAGCCACTCTCCATGGCCTCAATGAACTCCTTTTAGAGTTTTTTTCCTCAGAAACCACAAGGTCACAGCCTGCTTGGAATGTCATTACCTGTCAGCTGTTTCCAGAATCCCACAACCAAGCTTTATAGGAGCCAGGCGCTACGAGATGAGTGACTGCACGATAAACATTTTGGGGAATAACTTTGATGACTCTATCTGTACTTGCCTTCTTGGATTCCAGGAAGATGTGATCTCAGGTTATTCAGCACTCACCTAAAACTTAGGTAGGTGATAGCAGAGAACACGTAGAGGACCAAAGGTAGTGAGGAGACATCCACAGAAAACCCCTGTCCTTCAGGACCTTGCAGCCGAAAACCCAGAATACCCTGAGGAGGTGAAAAGGCCAAACAGGTCAAACAGGGCCGTCAAAGAGTGGGACATCATGGGGTTGTAAGAGTGTGGTACCCCGCCTCGCAGGATGGTGAACACTGTGAACCTCAGCAGCATGCATATGGCAGCCAGCAGGTGGCTCCACACGTTTAGGGTCTCATTGTGCATCTGGAAGAGACTGAGGACATAGCTTCGCCACGGGAGACCCACGGGTCGGTACCCAGTCAGGATGAAGCGCTCCCGAAACAGAGGGGGGACATCCACATCGCGGATGGTGGGGGGGAGGGACGGGAGGAGGTGATTCAGGAGGGGGAAGATGGCCAGGCACAGCGAAGGTGTGGTGAAGGACACCTGAGGCATGATGGGAAGCAGTCCTGCTGGGTGTTCAGGGTGGAGGTGAGCTGGATTTGTCTGTTGGACCAAACGGGTCAGGACAGATCAACTTTTAAAATTACAACTTTATGTCATAAAACTGTTGCAGTTGTGAGCTACAACTTTTGTTTTCAAGAAAATCTCACATTTTGCAAAATTTCAACTTTTTGTCCTAAAATCACTAAATTTTTTTGTAAAATCTCAATTATGAGAACTTGTGATTTTTTTTTTATTAAAAAAAAATCAACTTATTGTTGTTAAATTGTGTATTTTGCAAGATCAGATCCTTTTTCTTTCATCAATTTCAAAATTCATGACTTTTTAACATAAAGAATAATTTATTGCTGTAAAAATGTATTCTTTCAAAATTGCAACTTTATGACATAAAATTACATCTTTATCATTTCACCATTTTGTTTGAAAGATCAGAGATTTTGTTTTAAAATTTCTAATTTTAATAAATCGTGACATTTTTTGTAAAAGAGAAACATTTTGTTGTGAAACTGAATTAGCAAGATTATAACTTTTTGCTGAAATAACAAGTTTCACAAAATTGCAACTTTTTAACAAAAGTCACAACTTTATGTTGTAAAATGGTAAATTTTGTATAACTGCCATCTTTTGTCTTATTTTGTCCCATTATTTTGTATTTTTTCTCGCAAATTTTGAATTTTTATAACTTTTTTCTTTAAAAGTAAACTTTTGTTGTTTAATTGAAACTTTTTGTCATGAAATCACAAATGTTGAAAAACTGGAGCTTTTTCACATAAAACTTAGTTTTTGTTGTAGAATATCAACAAATATCAGCATTTTGACATAAAATGATGACTTTAAGTCATGAGATCGCATTTTTTAAATAACTAACTTTTTCTCCTAAAATCACTCCGTTATTTTTTAAAAAGAATTTATGAATTTATGTCATGAATTGTTTTTTTTAATTGCAAATTATGGTACAATGTAATTTTTTAAAATGTAAAATTGTAACTTTCTCACAACTTTTTATTTTTTTGCTGTATAACTGGATATTTTTATTCTGAACTCACAAATTTCACAAAATTGCAACTTTTTCACTTCAAATTATTTTTTTTTCCATAAAATGTCATCTTTTGAAATAACACTTTTTTTCATAAAATTATGACTTTGTCATAAAGTTTTTTGACTGTTTGCTATGTAATTGCAACTTATTAACCTAAAATTAAGTTTTAAGCTTTAATGCTTGTCACTCAATAACCCCAGTTTGTCAATTTAGTTCATTTTATCAGTCAAGTGTTAAAATTAACTAACTAGATTCACAACAGATCATTTTTGACTGAACTAAAAAAGATTTTTATTTTAAGTTGATAAAAAGTTCAGCTTGGCTAAGATGAGAAACCTTTTCAGCTGTCAGGTAAAGTTGTTTTGGAGGTTTGTGTTTTAGCTTCATGCTTACTTCTGCTGAAAGTTGGACATTTTAAACGGAGATTGACTTGGTTTTTGGAGCCTCTGGTGGTCATTTATTGAACTGAATGTTTTTGTTTGCTGTAGCAGAAGAAAAGCTGGAGGTTTTGTCGCTTCAGTGAGCATCATGTTAGATGAGGTGAGGAGACAAAGAAAAGCAACGTACCTGAGTCCAGTCTGCAGGACGGCTGCTGCTACACTGGCAGAGACATCTCTGCTGGCTTCTCCTGGAGGTGGTTCTGGTCTTGTCTGCTCTGGTTGGGTCTGGTTCAGTCCGGTTTGTCAGAAGCACTCCTCAATCCAAGTCTCCAGCCAACTCCAGTCTCCAGTCCGAGTCTCCAGCCCATCACGTGTGCTGACTCACAGACACGCCATCTGTCCACAATGTGTTCTTGTTTTCACCTAATTGGAGCTGATTTGAGTCTGAATGAGTTTCTCTGCGGAGGATTCCAGATGTCAGGAGACTCCGCTGTGATAATGTGACTGATAACCACCAGATACTTTTCATTATTTCTGGCAGCTACAACAACGTACGACTGTATTCACCGTGACTTTATTAGTGCCAAAAATGAAGCGGGCAAGCCGAAGTACCCCCTTTCTGCTTCTATGGGATTTCAGAGGGTCAGTGGCAGCCAAGTTCTGGCACTTCTGCTGGTCTGGAGCATTCAGGTGTGTATTATCACAATACCAAGAGGGATAGACATCAGTAAAGGTCTAGAGAAAGTCATGTCTGACTTGTAAAGGTTCTAAAACCATTTCCAAAATAATTGGAATTGATACTAACGTGGAATTGTTTGTCTTTACTGCCCAGAAAAATGTTTGGTGAAAACCAAACACAACGTTTCAGCAGAAACACCTCACACCCACAACATTTACATAAAGCTGTTCCTCCAATTTGACCCCACTGGCTTTTACATACTGGCCCAAACAAGGGGAAAAAAATCCCACAAACTCATGTCTTTACACACAAACCCGGCATTCCAGAAACAAAGCTGCGACTAGACATCATTTACATTAAATGTTGTGACACACAACACACACTGTGTATAAGTAAATCAAAACAGCAACAGAGGAAAAACACAAATGAAAGTTGTTCAGGCTGCCCTGTGTATACAAATATACACAAGTTATTTAATCTCTTTATCTCCCCAATTCAACATTAACATTAATATTGATATAAGAAAAGCCAGAATGTCAGTGCATAATGTCAACCTCTGGAACTTTGCTGGAACTTTGCTCAAATGTTGCCAGAAGGTTGTCAGAACATTGCAGGAATATTTCTGGAACATTGTAGGAACATTGCAGGAATATTTCTGGAACATTGCAGGAACTTTGGTAAACCTAAAAATAACCTGGACCATAAGAGGAGACCATACTGCTCAAGACCAGTCAAAGGAAGACAGGAGGAGGGGGACAGAGGTAGGAGAGGCACAAAGGAAAGGTCAACATTAGATAAGGAGAACAAAATGTTCAAAGTACTTTGTTATGGCTGATACATCGATAGTTGATGTACTACAGAGACATATATATATATATATATATATATATATATGTATATACATAGACATGGCATGGTCATGGTCCCCCTCTCTAGGAGGGGAGAGAAGGGAGTGAATGTACCGTCAGTGGACCATGTTGGTGTCCTCCTGCAGTGTAGAGCTATGACCAGGCTATGTTTGAGACCAGTCGGCTCTAGTCTCTGCTCTAGTTTCTGCTCTAGTCTCTGCTCTAGTCTCTGCTCTAGTCTCTGCTCTAGTCTCTGCTCCTGTCGGCCCAAACACGTTGTTGTTTAGACTACAGGCATTAAGTTTGGTCTTAAAGGTGGAGGTGGCGTCAACCTCCTGAACTCGTAGCTGGTTCTGATAGCAGAAGGCTGTCCTCCAAATCTATTTTGGATATTATGACGACCATTCTGGTGTTCACCTGCACCTGTCAACTGGATGCTACTGTGGGATTCCTACTGGTCTGGCCAACCTGCCGTCCGACCCTCTGACCACCACATATTTACAGATTTATATACCAAATATTTGGATATTTGTCCCTCTCCTCTCTCTGTCCTTCATCCTCTTTGTCCTGTCTTCCTCCTCATGTCCTCCTTTACCCAGCTGTCTATCAGCAGGAGGGTGCCCCCTAGAACTGATCCAGGTCCTGGTTCAGGTTTCTTCCCAAGTGGGAGTTTTTTCTGCCACTTTTGGGCTTTGCCATGTGCTCGGGGTTCATGATCTGGGTTTCTCAGAAGCGGCTGGAGACAACTTTGTTGTATTTAGGTGCTATAGGAATAAAACTGAATAGAATTCAGACTTGTCTGAAACTGGGTCATGTGACAGGACAATGATGTCAAACACAGCAGCAGATCCACATCAAAATGGAGAGATGCAAGAACCAAGGTTTTGGAATGACTATCAGAGACGTCATTCCAAAGAGGAGACCACTACTTCCTGGGCATTAATGACGGGAGCTGCTGAAGAATACGGTCATGTTTGATAAATACGCTCCTAACTGAGGATTAAAACCTACAAAAGACCAAAAATCAGAGGACATCAGAGATCTGGTGGACAAAAACCCAGTCATTCTTACATTTGCTTTGAATCGTATTTCTTTTATTTGGAATAGCTAGCTTGTGGTGAACGAGGCGAGGGCTGGGGGGTGGGGGGCAGCTCAGTTTTACATTTAGTTTTTTGACTTCTCTCTGAAAAAAGTATGAACCCAAAATGTTTTTCCTCTAGCTTTGATTTACAGTTCACATAGCAACAAAGTTAGGACAGTAAAGTTTTATCACTTAAAAGGTATTTTGTCATTGGGTTAGGTGAAGGGTCAGAGTCAGGGGTCAGGGTTGGATCAGGGTCAGGGTCAGAGTCAGGGTCAGGGGTCAGGGGTCAGGGTTGGGTCAGGGTCAGAGTCAGGGGTCAAGGTCAGGGTTGGGTCAGAGTAAGTAAAGGGTCTGGAACTACCGAACGATGAAGGGTTTCATGTTCTTTTCTATATTTCTATACATACTTATGCAACCTCACACCGTCACAGGGCTTTTGAACTTGTTTCTGATAATCGTCTTCATGATCTTTTTCCTCTTTGGTTTGGGGGCACCACCAACGTTGATCAGATCTCGGGGTGAGTCCAATTAACCTTACAGGGCACAACCCACATTCAGGTTTTGGGTTCAGGTCAGAATGAAGGTTTAGACTGAAGTCCAGGTTCAGGTTCTAGTTCTGCTCAGCCCAGACGCAGGTACAGCCGACTGCTACAGAGCGATATGAGGCTGTGTAGCAATGGCTGCCGTTCTTCCGGTTCAGGACCAGGATGTCCTGGTAGACCGGGACCGAGTTCAGATCCCTGTTGTTCGCCTGTTCCAGGTATGGACTGGAGCAGAACGTGCTAGTGCACTTGACCTCCCAGACGGTGGAGGGGATCTGGTTCTTCACTGTGGTGGACCTGAACAGACACATGTCACAGGTGAATCAGGAGACACTTTCAGCAAAGAGACACAGATCAGTTCCTCCAGAACCGGAGGTCCAGTTTGACCTGTCTGAGGTGTTTACCTCCAGCTCCATGGAGACAAGGAGGTCAGGTGGATGTTTCCATTTCCTTCAGACAAGGATGGCATCTCAGAGGAAAAGACCAGCGTAGAGTCGCAGGCAGCAGGACGGCGAGGACGGCGAGGACGAGGAGCTGCCTCCTCCGAAGACGAGGAGAACCACAAAGCACTGCAGCATGCCTGAGGACAGGAGGTAATTTCATTTAATGTAATCAGTCAGACTCTGATGTAAATGGAGATATTCATTTAGGTGAAATTTAAAGCATGAT
This sequence comes from Arrhamphus sclerolepis, assembly GCA_037176975.1. Classification (NCBI taxonomy): domain Eukaryota; kingdom Metazoa; phylum Chordata; class Actinopteri; order Beloniformes; family Hemiramphidae; genus Arrhamphus; species Arrhamphus sclerolepis. Next base: position 9,368 of record JBAMYA010044761.1, read on the forward strand.
ATTTTCTTAATCTGATTTTTTAGTATAAAATTTCAAAACCATGATTATGAATTTGTCAGACTGTTCAGTATCTGTTTTGCTGTTTCTTAAAATGATATTCAATGTGATCTTTAAGACACAAACTCTTAAAATTGTTATTACTTTACTTTAAAAACATTTCTTAAACACTATATCCTAAATGACAGTTCCCTAATTTATTTTAAAATGTATCAGAATCTTCATTTAGATTAATTTTAAGTGATTTATTAAGATTAATTTCAATTATTTAATGTGAATATAGCTTTGTTCCTGCCTGCAGGTCTTTGTTGATTGGTTTGCTCTCTAATTTATGATCAGTGTGGGAACTTTCAGTCAACTTCAGATCTCAAAAAGAGACCTACAACGTGTATTGAATTAGTACCAGAAGGCTCTGTACAAGGCCGGAAGGTTCCTGGTTCCAGCCTCCACAGGGGCCTTTCTGTGTAGAGTTTCATGTTCTCCTCCTGCTTGTGTTGGTTCTCTCCAGGTACTCCAGCTTCCTCCCACAGTCCAAAGACCTGCTGGTTAGGTTGATTGGTGTTCCTAAACTGTCCCTTGGTGTGAGTGAGAGTGTGAATGGTTGTGTGTCTTCATGTGGTCCTGCGATGGTCCAACAATTCTCAAATGTTTAGCTAAAGTTTGTAATGACTTTCTAGCAAATTATTAAATAAACTGATGACTATCGGGGAGCTGAAGAGACAAAATCGGTTTTGGGTTTGGGGTTTTTTGTTGATTATTTTACTTCAGTTGTTTGTGCTGGTTTTTCTATGCAGGAAGATTCAGCCACATGAAGATCAAACTGTTTTTTTTGCATAACTGCTCAGAATCTGTCCAACATTTCAGTGAGACCACTTTCCATTCAACTTTTATCATCTCCTACTCCACTAATCAATAGTTTTAAAGAACAGTCAAAGTTTTATCCTTTAAATTGCCGCAGGCATTCAGATTGATGATAACTCACCAGCAGAGTCCAAGCTCCGACACCCAGCAGCTTCATGTCGAGGCTCCGGTCCAGCTCCGTCTGAGCCCGACTGCTGTCAGAGCTGCAGCTTTTATGAAGATGAGGCTTCACATCTGCTTTAAGATTTGATCTGATAAGACCTGGGGAGATTCCTGTTATCTCTGCAGGACATCTGCTCCACTTCACGCTCACGTGATGCAATCTGACAATGAGCTGGTTTTCATCTCTGATAAGATCTCTGAAGAGCAGAAAAAAGCACTGAGACAACAGAAGCTCGTTGTGAATGCCAAACAAGTTCAAACACCCAAATCTGAGACTCTGAATGAGGACAGCATTCCTCTCTTCAGAAGCCTTTTTCATTGTTGTTATTTATTTAACAAAAATCAAGACAACAAGATCAAAAACATCATGTGGGCATTTCGATGTTCACCAATATTCAGCAGCTTGTAGATCCACTCAGGGCAGCAGTAACTTAGTAGTTAGTTCTGGTTCAGTCCCTTATATGGTTGTTTTTTTCATCTCGTCTCATTTTTCTTTACAAGGTCATTCATTTGAAATCAAAGCAATTCAATTAAATTCAATTCACTTTTATTTATATAGCCCCTATTTACAACAAACGCATTTCTAGGCACTTTGGAGAAACCCAAATGGACCAGGACCCTCAGTTATAGGGGGACCCTCCTGCTGAGAGCCAGCTAGGTAAAAAGAGAGAAGAGAGAGATGGTTGACATGTCATGTCTTGTCGATAGGAGCCAGCTGCATTTTGAAATCAGTGAGACATATTAACTGCTAAGTCCGTCCTGTACAGTAGTTGGCGCTATGTACCACAAAGAGTTGTAATCCACCTTACTAAAACAAGAAGAGGCGTCACAGAATAAGAGGCAGATTTGAACTAGAGTCAAACACGGTTGTTTTTGCTGAATCCTGGAGCCTGGTTGGAACCTGAACACAACAAGATCAACAAAGGAGAAGGAAGAAGAGGAGAAGCCTTTGTGAACATTGAAGTTCTGATTTATAAAGTTTCATGGTGGTTTCCTGATGACTAATTAGTTTAAAATCACTTTCGTGTTCAGATAAAACATTGTTTTGCTATGGGTATGAAGTTAACGTTAACGTTACATCTCAAGGCCTCTACAGATGACCAGTGTCAGTTTTCAAAAGCTGCTCCCAGGGGCAGACTGGGGCAAAAAAGTGGCCCTGACTGGCCCACTCAGGGGCCACAGCGGCAGATGATGGTGGTGAATGCTGGAGGACGATGATGGCGATGGATGATGCAGCACATGATAGAGGTGGATGATGGAGGTGGATGATTATAATGGTGATGGATGATACAGCGGATGTTGGAGGTGAATGATGGAGGTGGATGATGGGGGTGGATGATGGAGGTGAATGATGGAGGTGGATGATGGAGGTGAATGATGGAGGTGGATGATGGAGGTGAATGATGGAGGTGAATGATGGAGGTGAATGATGGGGGTGGATGATGGAGGTGGATGATGGAGTTGAATGATGGAGGTGGATGATGGAGGTGGATGATGGAGGTGGATGATGGAGGTGAATGATGGGGGTGGATGATGGAGGTGAATGATGGAGGTGGATGATGGAGGTTCATGATAGAGGCGGGTGATGCAGTGGATGCTGGCTGTGGAACAAATACGTTCACATATATGTGGGAGAAAAAAAATTAATGTAAACATTATTGAAGAGATAATGACATAATTTCAATACGAGGCCTTGATTAGAATTAATATATAATAGTTTTCATAGTTCAATTCAATTCAATTTATTTATATAGTGCCTATTTACAACAAGTCATCTCTAGGCGCTTAAGAAACCCAGAGCTTGACCCCCGAGCACATGGCAACACCATCAG
>JBAMYA010044762.1:0-12219 GCA_037176975.1 Arrhamphus sclerolepis
CTCTTATTTTTATTAAACTGCAAACAAGGATAATTAAAAGTAACATTTATCCTTTAACATCAGTTTATCCTCTTGAACTACAAGTTACACTACAAGGTGATGCCCAGTGCTGGTTACAAGCGTGTTTTACGTTTTTTAGAATAAACTAAATGAAGATACAACATCAGTTCATAGTTTTAGCTCTGTCTTTGTCTGAGCGAACAGGCCCCATTAGTCCCAGTGTTTTTACTGGGATCAATAACTCCATCATTCAGATGTCTGAGGAGCTGAATGAGTTTGGGAAAAGATACTCTTCTTCTTCTACCTTCCTCCCCTACATTTCCTTGCCCCCCAGCCCCCACCCACCAATCTGGGGGATGTCACCATGGTGACAGCACCGTGCAAATGCTGCAGTATGAGGACCAGGAGGGATGCAGACTGTCTCCCATGGCAACAACCAGTATAGGATGTGAACATTTTGTCATCCACATATGCCTCCCCCCACCGCCACCACTCAGCATCTAACAGACTCACTCCCCCTCTCAAACCACCTCTGGCACTGGAGTGTTGCCGTGGTGATGAGCACCAGTGCATGGTGTTGCCGGGGGCAATGCTCCCACCTAACCACACATACCTGGATGTAATTATTACACAGCAACTGATGACAAAAGTGTTCAGATTTCTTTCACAAACATTCAAACTTCTGCAAAAACACCCTTTCTGTTAACAAAGATTTTTATTTATTAAATATGGGTCAAAGAAATTAGTGTCTCACTTGATAATACTAATGGTAATCAATCAATTGACTCACTGACAGGTGTTTCTCATCACATAAAGGTGATCAATGTTATACTGCACGTATCCATAGCAACAAAACTCATGATGTACCTGAGTGCAGGTAAGACACAATGGCTTTCTTTGGTAAATTGGACAAAAAAGCAGTTCTAGTCAACTTCATAAGCCTTGTACAGCCTCTTTGCCCACCAACCACTAGGTGGCCACAAGGGCTCTTTTTCTGCAGCACTGTAGCCAGCAGTGCTGTGCTTCATTCAGTTTACTTCCTGTATGTAGCTCAGATGTATACAATTGTATGTTAAAATTGTGCAAAAGGTTCACATTTTCCAATAAAAAAATTGCAATTTCAGATTAAAAAGATTTTGTGACATTTGTGATTATAAGTCTAAAAAGTCTTGGTTGTTGAAAAAAAAGTTTTTCTTGATTTTTTAAAATATGAACTTTTACAACAAAATTTGATTTTTTTATAATAAAAGTCAACATTTTTTAATTTGTTATTTTACGAGAATTAAAAAAAAATAGTATCAATTTTATAAAAGTCATGTTTTTTCCAAAATTTGACATGACAGAATTTCATTTTTTTAATGAAAAAAAGATGTGATTTTGTGACTAAATTACCAATCCCCATTCTTAAAAATAAAATAATAGAAACTGGTCACAAAGAGTAAAGACTTATTTGGTAGTTTCTTTTTTCGTTCTAAAATTTATTGTCTATGGGCCTCATTCACAAACAGTGCGCACTCACAAATCCGTGCTTAAACCGTGCGTGTGAATGTTTGACGCAAAAATTCGGGATTCATCAATATTTTCTTACTTGAATTTGTTCTTACTCTGAACAAATTTACAACTTCCTCAGAACATACGTACGCACAAATGAGAAAAGCCGAACTAGGTGTCTACATGCAGTGCATATAAAACCACATTCATTAAGAGATTTCCTTAATTTTTTTTTTTTAAATAATTAAAATCATTTTTTAAGAAAATGATTAATTGCTTATCAACACGTTCCGATGCAAAAAGTGTATGTAGCCTGCTGCAGCCCTGTGATTCTCTGGAGCATCAAAATCATCCGACACGTCGTTCTCATACCTCGTGTAAGTCCTGTCAATGCTCGGTTTCCATGACTACAGGTAGCTACATTACAGAGAGAAATAGCAGACCAGGCTGGGATTTCACAACTCTCTCTGAGCCGGGTCATCCCTTGCACATCAAAGCTGAAGCTGAAGATCTTTTTCCGAACTGACAGGATACGATGGGTTCAGGCTTAATTTACATGGGCTCTAGCTGTGCTCAGGCTTGTGTTGGAAGTGGTAGCCTCTGGCAATTATTATTATTTTGAAAATCAAAACATAAAGTTGGCTATCGGACCCAACTTTAAGTCCCGATTACAGCTCTAATCAAAGCTCCATCAATTTACTCAATACAATTTACGAATAGAAAAAAAAAAAACTCCATTAACGTGCAGATTTTTGTTTGTTTGTTTGTTTTTGTCTTGGCATCAACTTTAATTTTCACTTCTTTTCATCTGGTCCACGAAGCGCTGTTCTCGACATTTTTATTTGTTTATTTTTACCATCATCGTACCGATGAGACACTGGAAAAAATATCAATTTTCTGGCTTACACCTCAGACACAACTTTTTCAATTTCTGTGGTTATAAAGTTATTATTTCGCCTTTTGGTGCCATCTCTTCTAACTGTGAAATGAGGCAGGCAGTTCACATATTTGGAGAAATGGGGGTGTGGCAGTATGCTAATCACAAACTGTGAGCATGCGCCTGTGAATTTAGAACAAGTCTGATTCACAAACGTTCGCACAGCTGTAAGGACAAAACTGGTCGGTACACAAGTTTCATGTTTCCCACGGTTGTACACGCACTTATTTTTTTGCGGGAAATAGGAACATTTCCATGCACATATTCGCGAATGAGGCCCATTGTCTCATTGTTAATTATGCTGAAGTTGGTATTGCAGTTGATTTATTTGCAGTGGGTGTGAATGTTGCTTTTTTAAGTTTCATCTGTAAATGTAATCATTTTTTTCTGTTTGTTCCTTTTTATTTCTAAAACACAAGAATGTGCTGTAAGAAACAAATGTCATCTAACAAGATTTAAACTATATATAAATTACTTCTGGGTCACATTTAACATCAATACACATCATTACTTTATATTTTGATCACTTGAAAAGGTACAACATGATCAAACTGGTGACGTCTTCACACATTTCAAAACAGTTGTTTGAACATAGGTACAATGATGAATCAACTGTACAAGGCAGAGTGATCTTTCTTTTGACTGCTGCAAAGAAAAGCAGACACTAAGAGATGTTTTACGCTTCAAACATCAAACACAAAAATCAGCTCCACCTGTTCAACTGCTCTTTAACACAAATATCTAATCAGTCAATCACATGACAGCACCTTAATGTATATTTTCATGTAGACATGGACAAGAAGACCTGCTGAAGTTCAAACCAGCGTCCGAATGCAGAAGAAAGAGGATTTAAGAGACTTTGTGGCATAAGTATTTCAGAAAACGCTGATTTGGTGATTGTGCAGTCTATTCTCTGATATCTATTGTATTTTTTATTTTCATATCAAATATGAACTGATTATTCTGCTCTGTGTCCCACAGCGGTCCACCATCGCTGAACTCAGCCTGTATGACACAACCACAACAGTATTATCATCTGTGTATTTCTGCAGATGACTGACATTGTTCATCATTGCTGGTCTGTGCGGGCCTCCAGGTCCATTTGATCCTTTACTGACTTGATGGCATCACCAGCTGCTGCAGTTGGACCTAAACTAAGAAAATTCCTCATGTTTTAGAGTTCATGTGCAGTAGCAAGGGTCCATCTTGATTTCTCTCCATTCTTGCTATCAACTGAAAATGAAGGATTTTAGGTGAACTGCAATTGGTAATCTTGATTATTCTAAACCTTAGTTTCCTGATGCAGTGATCTTGAGGAAGCTAGACTGAGGACAGAAGTGAGTATTTGTGAACTGCAGTAAGCTTTCATGCCAAAAAAAAGAGCACTACGGATGCAATATTTGCTTTGAGGATGTTGACAGAGGTCAGAGGGAGCTGCTTTGTGTCTTCATAGATGTTGAGAAAGCAGATGACAGGGTGGTGAGAGATGAGCTGTGGTATTGATGAGGAAGTCTGGAGTAGCAGAGAAGTATGTTAGAGTGATGTAGGTCATGTATGAGTGCTGGAAGACAGTGGTGAGGTGAAGTAGGTGTGACAGAGGAGTTCAAGGTGGAGGTGGGATTGCATCATGGATCACCTTTGAGCCCCTTCTTGTTGCTATGGTGATGGACAGGCTGACAGATGCAGTGAGGCAGAAATCTACATGGACTATGATGTTTGCAGATGATGTGATCTGTAGATCTACAATGACACAATACAGCTCCCTCTGACCTTCTCTGAGCTGCCAAGAGCTCTTTTTTTGGATGATGTTCACAAGTACTCACGTCCTGTTGTCATGTCTTTTTCTTGATACTCTAGACTGAAAAGAAATGACATCCTGATCTGTACGTTCACTCATTCATGATGTAAAAATAGCAAATAAAAAGCTTAAAATGTGTAAGAATGTTAAAAAAGATGTGCCAGAAATGATTTTGCTATTTGAAAATAAAGAAAGACGTGAGAAGTGTTAGTTCCTCATAAAAAGTTTGAAGTCATTTTCTTTTAAGAACTGAAGGGAAACCTTTAGTGGTAATGTCTTCAACAGCAGCATAAGATACAGATATAGTTAAAACAGTGACGTCAATTATAGATAAAAAGTATTTTTGGAGTTTCTCATTAGCTCACTTCAAAAAGAACAAGGAGAAAAAAAAACGTTTTTCAGTCTTTACCTTTTGACTTTTCTGAATTAGATAAATCTCACCTATAAAGTCCAGCGTGTATTCAGCTTTTATCTTCACTCTGTTGTCCTGAACAAACTGGCAGGTGATTCTTCTGTTTCTGTTTCTCTGATGCTTCATAGTCAGAACAGAAACACAGTTTATCTGTCCTCTGAACTCATACCCATCACCTTCACCAAGCAGCTCAGTTCCTGCCTCATCCATCCAGCGGAGGCTGTTCGGTTCACAGGGAACCAAATCATTGAATCTTAACAGAGAACACTGTAATGTGATACTGTCATCACTTCTCTGATCAGCACCTGGTGGAAATGGAGAAACTGAAAGAAAACAAGTGATAATTGTTGTCTTAGTGAAGAAATAATTAAACAACTTTAAGGTGACAAACTTTGGAAAAAAGTCTCATCTTTTCACTGTATTACTCATTGTCATACTCACTCGCCAAAATATTCAGATAAATAATTCTATATTGATCATTAACATCTCCATTGCGACAGGTGTATTGACCAGCATCCTGAGCAGTGTTGTTCTTGATGATCAGAGAGCAGTTCCTGCTCAGACTCAGTCTGTCAGCTCGAGGTGACGTTTTCTGTACATGTCCATTACGAAACTCATCTTGTGATAGAGCGTTTTTATCTTTGTAATAAAACCAGTGAACATCAGAGCATGAGTTGGAGGATGAATCAACATTACTGGGCAAAATGACGTCTTCTCCAACTCTGTGATAGAGAAAGATTCTTCTGTTGTTGTTGATGACTGCTGCAGAAAAAAGAAACATTCACTCTGAGAAACATTTTACACCTCACACATCAATCACAAAAATATACCACAACTGTTCAATAATTTTCCAATTCCTTTCTTTTAAAGTCTAATTCAGAATTTATGAAAATTACTAAATTAAACTGAACTCAGTTGTCTGTATCTGCAGAATTACATTTAGAGTGCTTTCACACCTGTGGATCCAGTAAAGTTGTTTGATTGGACCCAAAAGTTTTTACAATGGTGCAATTCTCAGTTAGTTCGGTTCACATTCAGACCAGTGTGTTTGCAAACAAACCATCAACTGTGGATGTTATATATCCCCCCACTCATGTGGTGGAAGCTGATTGGCACAGCATGTGAAGAGGGAACAATCCTGGAAGAAAACATTATGCCCTTTGTTTATTTCTTAACGATAAACTGTGCTCTCCTGCTGGTGTTTGCTGCTGTATATTATGATCATTGCTTTGTGCAGCAAGCACAAATACTGCTGTGGTTCCATTATGAATTTCACATTCGGCACGAGAACACTCTGCAGCTGCTTTTGGAGCAGAGAAGACGTGTTGTAGAACACTATCACCAGCGTCGGCTCTAAAAGAAACTCATGCGGATAAATGCTTCTAAAAACACACTACGCGGCTTGCTACGGAAGCTTCGATTGACCAAAAAGCTACGTACATACCAGAGTAGATCCGAATCGAGGCTGGGCAGCATTCCCACCAGCAGCGAACCAAACTGGAGTCCACATGGAACCGTAACGAGACCACGTCCAGAAGGTGGTCTCGCTACGGGTTCTTTAGTACGGACCAAATTAAACCGGTCCGCATTCACACCAACCAAAACGAATCGTACTTGCAGGTGTTCCGGACTCCAGTCCGCTTTTAGCGGATCAAATGGTGTAGGTGTGAAAGCACCTTTACTTAAAAGAAAGTAGATAATCTTTGTTTGCTGGACAGCTCAGTGGTTAGAGCAGACGCTCATATATGCTGCATGTCTTCCTCTCTCTGCTTTGGTTTCCTGTCTGATCACATGTCTATAAAAGCTCAAAAGATGGCTTTTTTTTTAAAAAAACAAACAAAAAAGCTTGTTTTTAAAGTCACAGGTGATATACATACATGTAACATAACTGAGAAAGTAATTAAAGTATTTTTGCTCAAAATATGAACATTTAACTAGATTTATGAATAATTTGTCCTAATATTCTGAGTCAGTTTTTGCATTGCGTGATATGATTCTTTCAGTCACTACCAACCGTCCATGACAACAGGTGAAGGTAGGAACAAACATCTGCCAGTAAACAGATTCTCTCCTTTTGGCTCAACTGTCTCTTCACGATGACAGACAGTTATATCACTGCAGATGTTTCATCTATCAATGTCCTGCTCCATTCTTCGAACAAGGCTGATTTCAGAGTGCTTGACATCCACATCATCATATTTGGTCAGGGTTAGGGTTCTGAGACTTCTGAGGTTAACAGACCAGCATTTCATCACAAAGACACTGTATGCAGAAGAGAAATTAGCTGCACTGGTGGTTTATGTGGCAACATGTCTGAATGTGAGATCTTGTTCTCTCAATGTTTCTCAGCCTCAAGTGGCTGTAATCAGTTTAACTATTGATTTTGTCGTAACAGCCTTAAACACTTCCACACAGGTTAAGAGATTCCTATAAAAAGGTATAAAGACACATCAAAGTCTTAAATTAATCTGGTCATGAGTTTGTCTTTTCTTATGAGAAGGAGAAGTTCAATATTGAAATTACTAATGTATAAATTGTCTGCGCACTCTGTCTGTCTTCCTCATTGCACATCTGAAGTAACTTTCTTTTTCTTTCTAGAACTGAAGGGGAAATGTTTTACCAAGAATGTGGCATGAACAACAGTCCATCTGTCCATGCATGCATCCATCTGTATCATTCTTTCAGTCATTACCAACAGTTCATGACCACAGGTGAAGGTAGGAACAAAGATCTACCAGTAAACAGATTATCGTCTTTTGGCTCAACTGTCTCTTCACCACGACAGACAGTTTGCATCACTGCAGATGTTTCATCTTTCAATCTCCTGCTCTGTTCTTCCCTCACTCATGAATAAGACACTGAGATATTTAAACTCCTCCACGTGAGGCAGAACCTCATTCCCAACCTGGAGAGGACATTTGATACTTTTCTGACTGAGAACCATGTTTATTTTCCTTTAAAACCACAAATGATGATTATACATAAACATAACTTTTGCAAACTTAAATAATTTGCACATATAAAATGAAAATTCTGATCTAAAGTGGATATTTACCTTCAAACTGAAGCAGAAAGATGATGAAGAACAGCAGTGGTCTTGTCATTCTGTCTCTGCTGAATGCTGTGATGGTTTTCTTTGCTGCAGATCTGTATATGACGCTGTTATTTCCTCTTTCAGGTTAACTCACTGGTTAGAAAAGCAATTCGCTCCACCCTCACATTAGACCATTTTCTGAACAGACAGGAAGAGATGAAATTAAAATAAACTTGTTTACCAGCTTTAATTCTATAAAACTGATTGTAAAATATTTCTTTCGATTTAGTCTCTTTTAGTACACTTAGTTCAACATATTTTTTTCTCTGTTATAAAAACTGTCAGAGGGCTAAAAGGCTCATGGACAGTACCCAATGGTTCATTGTTCACAGGATTCTCAGAGTTGCTTCAACAGCCACTCATGTGTCTCATATTTGACCCCTGATCAGTTTGGATTACTTTGCATAGCAGTCATGATGTGGAAAAAAAAGACAACTACAGTAATTTAATAGATGGACGTTATCTTAAAGACACAAATAGATGCACTACACATCTCCATCAACAAATACGTGTCCAGAATCAGTCACTGAGAAAGGATCAATACAGTCGACAAGTAATAGTGTTACGGTCCAGCTTGAGGGCCACAACATAAAATTAGACTTAATCCAGGAGGTTATAAAATAAAAGGCTTATTTCTAAATATCAGGCCTCAAACCAGCAGCAATAACCAAGCAACAGCTAGAATCATAACCACACCAGGTAGGTTTATTCTCAGCCTCACAGGTGCAGCCAGTGATGCAATTAATGCTACACCTCTGCCAGCAGAAATGCAGAGGGACATAACAATAGGGTGGACGCATGGACAGTACTGTGGCCTGGTGGCTAGCATTCCTGCTTCACAGTAAGATGGAATCCAGTTTAGATGTTCACCTGTTAAAGATCAACTTCCACATCTTTATTTAAATATATAAGTAACACCCCTTAGCTATAATAATGATAAGATCCCCATTTTTTTCTTCATGGTCAACAGTGTTTAGTATGGAACCCCCGAAGGGTAATGATGACAAATATTTTATAATGAAAAACAAAACGTGCATGTAACCCATGTGACTGCCTCAACTAAATCCCATTCCCCTTAAGTTCCAGGGCCATTGTGTGGTTTTTCTGGTTTTGCATGCTGCTGCTCACTGTGGCTGTTGTCAGTGTCTGTTGTTCCCTAAAACAAATAAAACAACCTCTACACTTGCATTGACTGCATTTAGTTCGATACCCAGCGGTGAGTGAGTTTATTAGCTGTTGATAACTGATGTGTCTTATTTGTGACACTAGCCCAATAATTTAATTTCCTCCTGCTATAGTGCTCATGAGGTTGTGGTCCAGTTAGCAGCTGTAGTAGCTACCCTTTGCAACTTCAGAACCTTCTAAAACCATATCTACCTCCGCAGACTATTTATTACTCAATGATGAGTCACTATAATGTGTTTAAATACAATCTGGAACGTTATTGGCGACGCTAAACACTCTGCTGCTTGGTGTTAGCTGCTAACTTTGCTAGCAGTTGCTATAGGTCAGTCCGACCTCTTTACCTAAAGACTGACTGTGAAAACAAATTAATTCAATAAGAAAGCTTAAAGGCAAAACTTTAAACCTTCCACACACACATCAGGTAGAGCTGTTCTACATTTTCACAAATCAAGTGCACTTGAATGTTCCCTTGTTTTATTAGATTGTACACTTGTTTTCCTAAATCGTGTGCTTGTTTTCAAAAAACATGTTCTCGATCAAGTGCTCGTTTTGCGTAGTATTTCTCTCTTTTCAAGTAAATCGTGCTCCCATCACATTCCCTCTTCCTAGGCTGGAGTGGCAGAGCCACATGAAGCGTTTTTGATGACAATGATGTTAGCTTCCAATTTGCTAGAAGTTTAAAGGGCTATTCCTCCACATTTTAGAGTCATAAGACTGTTTTATAACTGGCCCAGATCACAAACTACAACATGTAAATTTCTCAAACCTAGATTAAATTATGTCTTTGATAGTAAGGAACTTATGAATCACAGTTTCTGATTCGTGAAATCTTTTTCTGATTTGTGAAAATGCAAAATAGATCATTTTTCGACTGTCAGACCACCTTAGACCAGGTCCTAATATAAAACTACAAGACCTAGACTTCTCAAACCTGGATTAGATTATGCCTTGACAGATTTTTGGACACTTTTCTCTATTCTTTTTCTTTGGGCCCCATTTTCAACTCTTTTCAAAAGATGTTTTGTTTGTTCTTTCATTCCAACTAAGCGGTATTGAACTGAACCCTAGGCTGATTACCAATAGTACTTGTTTACACCCAAAAAAAGGAGAATGAGGAAATACTGAAAGTTTTATTTTGAAAACTTTAATATTAAATTAATCTTTACTTTGTGTGCAGTCAGTTGTATAAACTTCATGAAAGACATCACTGTTTTAAGAAAGTGTTTAAATTATTAAAGCATGCTTAAGTTAGGAATATTCTTATTTTTAAGCATGTAACAGTTGAGTGGCACCATTGCTCAGTACAAAGACATTTCCCTTCTCTCCGTCAGACAGTTTGTGTCAGGAAACCAAGTCTTGGTTTTCCACACATGGTATAAAAATCTGGCAAAACCTGAAAAGTTATAATATATTTACTCTATATTAATGCTGGATTGTGAGCACTGAAGCTGCGCCACTGTGTAGTAATGATGTGCGTTCTTTGTGGAAACTGTCAGTGCTGAAGTCAATAGTGCATCGTCTGGTGCTGAACATTTCAAAAGTTTTGTTGTCTTATGCACAGTAGAAACACATTTCCTTGTACAATGAAAAGCTTACTTTGTTGTGTGCAAGAATGCCAAAGTAGTAAAATAAATATTATATACAAATAAACACAAGAAAAATAATAAATACATATATGCTGAATAGTGCAAATCAAATTTAAAAAGGTTGTTGGTGGCGCAAATGTGGACTAGTTCACCATTTTTTTTTTTTTATAAACTCCGAGGTATTGGCAACATCAGGCAAAAAGCCCACAGAGCCAGTTTTCTCATCATTGTATGAAGCTTTGGCTGAGGGGGAGGGATAAGGGCGTCTGCTGCAAATCTGAAAAACAAAAACAAACACAACAGGCACACAAACAAGACATTGGGAGAAATACACTTGTCTGTTGTTTCTGCAGACAACTGAGTCACGTCCGTGGTTTCAAGTTGAATTTTGATGGTTTTTGTAGACATCAGAGTAACCTTACTGGATTTAGGCTCAGGGAAGAATACTTGGTTTGGCTCCTCAAGCCTGGCTCTTTTTCTTTTTGGAGGACCAAAATCATCTCTGTCTTTAAGCTCAGCAGTTAACTCAGCAGTCAGGGAAATATGCCATTTTAACCGAGTTCTTAAACCCTCCAACTGCGTTTGAAAGCCCTTCTCTCTCTCAGAGGATGGCTACATTAAAACGGAAATTTCTTGTAATCTTTTTTGCTTGAGTTCATCATGCTGAGTTTTCGTTTTGTTCACAAGGTCCACGTTCTTGATCATGGTTTGTGCATGAGCCTTCACTTCTCTGTTGAAGTCCTGAAGGTAAGAATCTGCCTGTTTTCTGACGTCACGAACATCAGTTTTATACTTATCGCTGAGGTCTCCGTATAAACCCTTTACCTTTAGTTCTCCATTTAAACGCATCTCTATGTCCTTTGATCTTTGCTGCAGGGAACTGATATTCTGTTACATCTGTTGACAAAATGAGTCCTGTCCAGCTCTCAGTTTTTTGATGAGCTGTTGATCTTAGACTATTTTGTCGGCATGAGATTTAATTTCACTTTGTGTGTCTCAACCTTCTGCCTCACAGCAAGGATGTCAGTTTCATATTTCATCTTTAGTTCTTCATATGAAATCCTGGATCTGTCCAGCTCTTCTTGGGCAGTCTTGTTTTGTTGTCGGACAGTCTGGAGCCCGCTGGAAAACTTTTCCTGGTGGGCAGCATGGCAGCATGCTTTGAGCTCATCATAATCCAAATGCAGTAGCTTTTTCTTTTTGTGCTTGATGCCATTGTGCACCTAGGCAGGCAATCTGGCTTTTTTAAGTTACCTCGTCAATTTCATCTTCCAGTTTCTCCGATTCTCTCTTCTTTCCTCTACCCTGGTTGATGAACATTTGACAGGGCTAGGCTGTTCCATGTTCTAATTTCACATAGTGCTGTCACCTTTGGGCCCCTGAACACACAAGCATTTACAGATACACAGTGGAGGACAATGTTGCCGCCTGTCTTGTATGTATTCTTGTCATGTTTGACCTCGATCGCCAATTTCTCCTTCAGTGTCCTGACAATATACATGACATTCTATTTCCCAAATAGCAGCATGATGAGCTTCTTCATCAGCAAAATTGTAAATATTAGGGATCAAATTCATGTTCTCCTGCCGGCTATGGGGACTGCATTGGACAGCACAGAGACCGTTGAATCAGCTGTACCTACTGATTTTTACCTAGATTGTTTCTCTGCTATTGATATTGGTGAATTAAGCTCAGTTGTCTCTAACTTAAAACCAT
>JBAMYA010044763.1:0-12217 GCA_037176975.1 Arrhamphus sclerolepis
GAATACAGGTGCAAGATTATTTTTTGATTTCTACTGTATACTTATCATTAATGTATAGAATGTAAATATGTGTATATATATATGTGTGTGTGTGTAAATATACATATACGTATATATGTATGTTGATACTTATCAGTTTTGAACAGCATACGGAATTTTTATTTTTATTCTTTTAAAGCAACGTACTGATCATACTATGATGAGCAAAAGAGACAGCAGGAAGTGAATGCTTTGCAGTCTGGAAAATTCAGAGAATTTTGCCACTCTCACTATTCTCTCCAGCTACTGTTCTGCCAATTGAGTCCACAGTATCATCCATGCATGCTATGCTCCTGTCCATTTGTTTTGCTTAGCTATTCATCTGTTAATGTCTTGCACATGCTAAAAGGCCTAATTTGTCTCTCATTCCATCAATCAAAAATAGGCTTGGCTGAACTTGGCGGATGAACTCTCTTTTCAGGTTGACAGGGTATCTTGCCAAAAAGCAAAGAGCATTAAAACCTTTCTTTGGGAAAGAAATATAAACCCAGTTACAAACAATCCAGTCAGCCTTATTTAAATTTATGTTGGAAACAGCAGAAAGTTGATATCAGCTTCCATTTTATACTTTCTGTACAGCATAGAGCAAGTTAATGTGATGGTATCTTCTTTGAATAAAATGTTAGATTACCTCCATTCTTGGCACATTACAAAAGCCGTGGATTCGGCACAACTATTTATGAATTTTTCGCTGTAACCCTCTTAAAAGGTTACAACATTCCCAGTGTGATGCATGCATTAACAACTACTGCATTTTTTGCTGGAAGTAGTTGGAGATTTTGGGGAAACTGTGACAAAAAAAGACTACAGACCTCTCATATGTTTGACTTAGCCCACATCCACTTCAAGTTGAGTCATTTTTCCTCTAAACCGTGATTACATAATATAGAAAACACATACCTTTATACAATTACATGAAATGTTTTTTTTTCTCCCTTTTCTTTTCCTTTTTTATAAAGCTTTGGTGATAATTCACACTCTAATATGCAGAAAAAAAAAGAAGCATATTTGCTTGTTATTTTATATAACATTTCCATGCCAGTGAACAGCTCAACTCACTGTAGAGCATGCAGCATTATTCATTTTTAATATCATTCAAAATAAAGAATGCTTAAGCTCAGGGGGTTACTGTAAGAGGTTATTTTGTATAAATACTCAGACGTTAAGGTGTATGTTATGCAATAATTTTCAAAATAAAATCCAAAACTAATGTCACAATTTGGCTTCTTTTTTTCCATCTTGGGTTGTCCTCTTACTTTACATGAAAAATTCCACTATTGAGGAAAAGAATCCTCACAGCACTTTGCTTTGACCAAATGAACCACACGGAAATGTTCAGCTTCACAGTTTATTTGCACTCTCCAAAATCCTCCAACTCTTGCTGCGTTCTCCATTATGCGGGGAGGGAGCTGACCATTCTGGAGAGGCAGCCCGTTGGGCTGGTGTTGAGATTGTGTGCAGAGTTTTGGTAACACACAGTTAATATTTTCTTCAAAATCAACCAGTATGAAAAGATGCTAAAACAGTAAACTGAACACTTTGTTCTCCACTTTTAAGTAAAACCTCCACTGTGATCGATTATGAATAGAAGTCACTGTAGCATGCAAACACAAGCCGTTACGGTGAATATTGAGGAAAAAAAGAAGAAGACATCTATGCCCGTGTTGTGCCCTGTTGCAGAGTACTGCCGATGAGGTGATACAAGAACCGTAAAAGCCTCTCCATTAGCTGAGTAATGAAAAGTGAAGTGCACCAAAGTGCACTCTTACACTGCAGCCCCAAACACAACACAATTTTTAAATCTGAAGGACAAACACAAACAATGCAGCCAGTACAGAGAAAGGACAGTTTCCTTGTGGCAACCACATGCAAAGTAAACTGTGTCAACAACGAGCACATCTGATTAAATCAAATGCTTCACATATGGACTGTTGTAAGCAAAAAGCGACACAAGCGCAGGTGTAACTTTGAAAAGGTTTAATAGAGTGATTGCTGTGCGTAGAGACGCTAAAGAGCTAACGATAAGTTGCTGAAGACTTATTCACAAAGAACATGAACAAAACAAGACTACACAAGACGGCTGGGAGAACATAGGGTATAAGTAAGTAGGGACAGGTGAAACACAGGAAGGTAACAGGAGGGCACAGGTGTAGTCCATGATGGGGTGAACTGAGGAATTCTGGGAGTTGTTGTGTCAGGACCGGTGATGAGAAAGTTGGCAACTGATCGTGGTAGCAGAGGAGCAGCAGGCATGACAGCATCTGCATTGACAAGTGGACCTCTGATCAACAGCCTAAGGAAAGAAACATGAAAAGTGGGTGAGATATGGAAGTGAGGGAGGAACTGAAGAGTATACAAAACCTCGTTGATCCTCGGGAGGATCTTGAAGGGACTGATGAACTGAGGACTGAGCTTCCGACAGGGCAGACGGAGACAGAGGTCCCTGGCAGAGAATCAGGCCAAATCACCAGGCCAAAAATTGGGAGCTTCTGACTGTTGGTGATCTGCCTGGATCTTTTGATGACGGTTTGCCTGCTGTAGCTGAATAGGAGTGGTCTCCCAGACTGGCTCTTCTTGGTGGTACCACTCACTGATGACCTGGATCTTGACCTGATCCGGGTTCCAGGGACTCAAGGGAGGCTGGTAAAGGATGAGCCTGGTGGATGCATTCCTGAGGAAATTCTGGGCGTACTCTGCAAAGGTCAAGAACCTGGAATGGTCGTGCTGGTTCCAAAAGCAGTGGGCACGGAGGAACCTCCCCAGCTCCTGGTTGGTTCTCTCCATCTGACCATTGGACTCAGGCGGTAACAGGAGGTCAAACTCACTGAGATTCCTAGATAGCTGAAGAAAGACCTTCAGATTTGGGAGATGAACTGTGGTCCTCGGTCAGAAACGATATCCTCCAGACGGCCAAAGTCCACAGTAATATGGGACCATGGCCTCTGAGGAAGAGGCAGTGATGCAATTTCCCTGCAGGAAGACGATAAAAGACTTTGTAGTGGCGCAGAGGGAACAGGACTGGACATACTGGAGAATGTCAGAGGCCAGGTGGAGCCACCAGTATTTCTGCACAATTAGGTGGGAGTGCGTTAGCTCCAGGGTGACCTGTGGAGGCTGATGTGTGTGCCCACCTGATCGTTCCAGCTTTACTGCCAGCAGTTTGAGGTTCCCCACATTGTAGTTTTTCTCAGCTGATGACACTTTCTTAGAGAAATAAGCACATGGAGGAGGAGGAGGGAACTAGGCCCAAAACAGTTCAGGTGGGTGCCCACGGCGCCAGGCGTGAAGCCATGACAGTTCAGGGGGGCGCCCTGAGCCAAGAACAGGAACCCATGTGACCAGAGCAGGGACCTGAACGGAGCGTGACTTGACCTCCTCGAAACCTGAGGGTGCGTCGACCACCTTGGACACTTGGACCTGGACGGAGTGTGCGTCGACCACCTCGGAAACTAGGACCTGGACGGAGCGTGCGTCGACCACCTCGGAGACTTGGACCTGGACGGAGCGTGCGTCGACCACCTCGGAGACTTGGACCTGGACGGAGCGTGCGTCGACCACCTTGGAGACGGGCTGGGGCGCGTCGACCACCACAGAGACACGGACAGGATGCACAGGCAGCCGAGTTCGGGGAGCTGGCAGTGGCACAGCCAGCTGAGTACGGTGTGCTGGCTGAGGTGACTGGGACAGGGACGGAGACTGTGGCTGAGGGAGTGGCGTCTCGGGCTGGCTAGCATCAGGGACCACTGCAGCTTTTTGGGATCGGGACTTCCTGCCCCTCCTCCTCCTCCGGGAGGATCCCCGACTCTGCAGACTTTTTGGGCCCCCAAACACCAGCCGAGTGCCCCAAAACAGCAAGTACTGCCCATGCTCATAGTCCCAGTCCAACATCTCCTCCTCGCCGGAAGAACAGTCCCAGTTGGTGTCTTCTGCCCAGGGCATCGACTTCTCCACCTCCCAGCAGAAAAACCCATGAGGAACTGAAACAGTTCAGATCAGCACAGGACAGACAAAGACAGGACCTTATATACACACAGGGGTAACGAGACACAGGTGAAACACATCAGGAGAACGAGGAACAGGAAAGTCATACAAAACATAACTAGAAACAGACAGGATTTCAAAATAAAAGCAGGACCAAAAACAGGAAAAACTCTAAACAAGAACACAAACCATGACACCCCCAGCTTAAACGTAGATATCTGGGACTAGATCTGCAGGCCCTCCAGTTCAAATGTAGATATCTAAGATTAGATCTGCTGGCCCTCCAGCTTAAACATAGATCTCTGAGATTAGATCTGCATGTCCTCCAGTTTAAACGTATATATCTGAGATTAGATCTGCATGTCCTCCAGTTTAAACGTAGATATCTGAGACTAGATTTACAGTCTCTCCAGCTTAAACGTAGATATCTGAGACTAGATCTGTAGGTCCTCCAGCTTAAACTTAGATATCTGATATTAGATCTGCAGGTCCTCCAGTTCAAATGTAGATATCTGAGACTAGATCTGCAGGCCCTTGAATTTGAACATAGATATCTAGCTTGTTTGTTTAAATAAAATCTCAAATGAACAAAAACACATTCTTCCACCATTGTCAAAATGAAGACAAAAAAAACGAATTAAATAAAATCCCGTGGTCCATCCGAACCCTTACCTCCTTACCTAGATCTCAGGGTATCTAAGGGTATCTAAGGGAACCACCCTTACCTCTTCAGTAGGACTTATAAAGAAACACCTGATGTTGCTGATCCATGAAAGGATTCAGGTGTGTGTAAGTACAATGCAAACAGGTAAAGTCATCAGCAATGGTCGTAAAGGTCCTGAAACGATTTCCAAACTACCTGCAGAGAAATAACCATCAGGCCTCTCTGAGTGAAATCTTTGGTTTGATCAGATTTTAATGTTTACCATAACATTTAATATTACTATAATATTTAATATTTGTTTGTGATATTAATTTGCAAATGGAGACAGACGTCTCTATCGCCGTGACGACCAGGCCGCCTCTCTGACCTCCAGTCCTCCTCTTCCTCCATCACATCATCTCATCTCTGCATTATCTCCTCATTATCAGATGTGTGACAGCCTGGCTCCCCCAGCCCCCTCAGCCCCCCCCACCCCACCCGCACCCCTTGCTGCTGCTGGTGTCAGATGATGATGGATAACGCTCCGTCTCCAGCGCATCATTTCTATTAGAGACCCAGGAGACCACGCAGACGTCAGCCTCAGCATCAGCAATCGTTCAGGAAACTTCTCAGAGGCTGCAGCCACATCCAAGTCCACATGAAGACCAGCAGATGGAGGCAGAGCCGGTTCTTGAAGGCCATAAAGGCAGTCACCTAGGGCGCCATTTATTGGCGTGGGCGCCGCTGCAAGCCCTCGAAGAAAAAAGCAGACAAACATCATATAAACTTTAAAAGAAAATGTTATAGTTTGCAACCAGAATGGCACCCTTTTCTTGTGTTGTATCTGTTTAATCAGTTATTTCTGGTCTCTGATGCTACTGTTGTCATGATTGTTGTAATTTTACATTGTTTTATTGTCATTTTGACTGAATGTTAAAAATGAACTTTGTTCCTATTTACAGTAAATGTAGCTCATAGTCAAATATAATAAAGTTTATGTGTTCAATATGAAGTAAAATTACAGCAGACTTAACGCAGTGGTGTTTGAATACAAGTCAGGCAACAAGCAGCAGACAAACCTTCATCGCGACAGAAAACGAGGTGAACTGTAGCTGACACACAGATCCGAACAAAACCTGAAGAAGATCGTGATCTGAAACTCAGAGAAACTCGTGATCATGATCAGGCTGAAAGACCTAAAACTCTGAAAAATCATCAGGATGTCAGGAGTCACAGTCATGGCTGGTTTGACCTCATTAAAATATTGAACTATCTATTCAAACGTAACGTAAATGTCCTGGTTCAGACGTTATACGATCAGTTTTCTGCTAAAATTGAAGCCGTTTCAGCTTCACGAAGGGGAGAAGACAGAAAGTAACTCTGGTATGTTGAAGTTGAACTGCTGCTGACCAGGTTTAGTTCACAGACTCAGTTACCATGGCAACTGTTTCTGAAATCGGGGTGGGGGTGGGGGTAGGGTTAGGGGACACACACCATAATCTCGCCTAGGGTATCAGAATGCCCAGACCCAGCAGTAACCCAGCTCTGGATGGAGGACCTTCAGATCAGAGTCCATCTGAGGAGCACCTGTCCACCTGTCCTGTCTCCTCATGTCCTCGTTCTGCAGAAGGAGTGAAACGATGATGGACTCTCCAGATTTGATCCTCCGACTGCATAAATGCAGATGACTCGTGCCTGGGGGGCCTGGGGGGAACCATCTATTATTAAAGAGCTCCTCATTTCAATAAGGCCACCTCCATGCCCAGAGAGGACCCTCAGCCCCCCAGAACTTCACCTGATTAATATTAACCAACAATGGAGACCTGAGGATCTGAAATTAAAGTGATAGACATGAGAACTTCTAGAACTTACTCCTGGAGCCAAGTCTTGATAGAGCTGGATCCAGATAGAGCTGGTTCCTGATGGAGCTGGATACTGATTAATATTTTATTTTTATTTTTCAGTTATTACTATGATTAATAATAAATATTTGGGATTTATAATAATAATGATATAACAATATTTAAATATTAGATTTAAATACACATAACTTATAATGATATTTTACTTTTATATGTTTGCATTTTTATGTTATTTTTTATATTTATTCTAACTTAGATTTTTATTTTATAATTCATAATTATCCCATGGTTTTACTTACACACACACACATATATATATATGTATATATATATATATACACACACACACACACACATATATATACATATACATATATATTTATATTTATATTTTTATCAGAGTATGATGAAGGTCAATGAAAGTCCACGCTGAAGATTATTCAAACACTTTCTGGCTCGTTACAGTTCAAAAACCCAGATTACAACTAAATGACGTCTTCCAGCTCATGACTGACATGATGAGCACTTCGACTCTTCAGCATCTTCTTGACAAACCCACAAAATTACCTGAAACAAAAGTTTAAATCTTCAACAAATGGTCAAAAGTGAGATTTAAAACCACAAACCAGGAAAAGGGATAGACGATGACGAGAATCTGGCATGAAGGTCGACAAAAAAAACAAAAACAAAAAAAAAACACACACGTTGGTCAGCTCTGAGGTTTAAATATTCTCCTGCAGCAAATGCTGTAAAACTGAACGTGGAAACAGGAAGTGATGGAGTCAGCTCTGCAATTTTCTTCCAGATTTCAGTGGTTCCAACTTTCTTTTAATTTCAGCCGCAGAGCCGGCCAATCACGCGCCAGGCCTCGGCTGCGGTGAACTGGTCCAGCATCCATATTCATGTGGCACCAGCGTTTTAAATGACATCTGTTTTCCAACAACGCACCATCTGTGTGAGGGACGCTGAGATATTAACTCCTGATCAGGAGGTCCACAGAGCAGACGAGGTGGTCATTACCAGTCAGAACCAAGCGTCCACGTTAACGACAATTTAGTTTCTGTTGCTCAGCTCAAAACATTCTCCTGATCACTTTCAGGCTTTTTTAATGTTCTCAGAAGAAAAAAAAAATATTAAAAAACGAAAGCTGAAACTTTCTGCTGCTTTTCTGTCGCCATGTTTTCTAACAGCTGCAGATATCTGCAGTTGGAGGTAACCTCAACCTTTAGTAGTCAGAGGCGTGGCTTCATGAGTGATTAACACTGTCTCTCCGTAATACTAGTTAATAATCGCTAGTTAGTCTGACCCATCACAAACACAAAGTCAGTTAAAAACTTTTGAACTATATGACACTAAACGTACAAAAAAGGACAACTAAACGTGATTTCAACTGAACACAAGGGAATATTTTTTTCTTCGGTTTAACTTTATATTTTTATCAACTCTTAGTTCATTACTAATGTAAACTTCTTCATTTCACTACCAACAAATCAAAATCACCTGAGGATCACATACAACACCAACCGAACCAACTAAAACACGTCAACTGAACCAACTAAAACACGTCAACTGAACCAACTAAAATGTGTCAACTGAACCAACTAAAACGCATCAACTGAACCAACTAAAACGCGTCAACTGAACCAACTAAAACACGTCAACTGAACCAACTAAAACGTGTCAACTGAACCAACTAAAACACGTCAACTGAACCAACTAAAACACTTCAACTGAACCAACTAAAACGCATCAACTGAACCAACTAAAATGTGTCAACTGAACCAACTAAAACACGTCAACTGAACCAACTAAAACGAGTCAACTGAACCAACTAAAACGAGTCAACTGAACCAACTAAAACGAGTCAACTGAACCACCGCATATTGATTCAGAACTCTGAACAGAACCCACCACTCCAGTGGACCACCAGCCATATTTTGTTCAGGTTGATGCTCCATGACTGACTTTTGGTCAACCACAAGCAGGTCTGGGTCCTGACTCCTGGTTCCAGTTCTAGGTGGTCGACAGGTGTCTACATCTGTCCAACTTATTCTGAATCCCAGACCAGGAAGTCTAACACCCCCAGCCAGTGAGACATTTCTGCTTTTTTCTGTCCAGGTATTGTTGGTCTTTCTGCTCATTATTTTTTCAGCGTCTCTGTGAGATAAACAGAGTTTTTTTGGTTTTGTCTTTATTTTGATTGATCAGCGTTTTATTGTTGGATTTGTTACATTTATGTCTGTTTTTCTTTTCAGTCTTATTCTGGTTATTTTTCTCTCATTTTGTGTCTCTTATTTCCAACTCTGTCTCAAACCTTTTCTTTTACTCTTCATGTTTTTCATCATTTTTGCTGTGAAATCATTTAAATATTTTCATTAGAAGCTCAGGTTTACTTGTTTCAGGGACGTTTGGGAGCAGGAAGATGTTGTAGAATCTCTGCAGCTGGTGGGGGTGGGCAGGGCTAAGGGGGTGGGGTTACAGGAAGTCACGGATCCCAGCGGCAGCACAGGGAGGTCAACACCGCCACCTTGCCGCTCGCCGGGCCCTCCAGGTCTCGGCCCTCCGGAGGTTAGTGGGATGGAGGTCCTCATTAAACGCTCCCATCGCTCTGCTGCCTCCTCCTCCGAGGAGCCACTCTGTTAAACGTATGCTGGGTCTGGGTCGGACCGGGTCGATCCGGGTCGGTACGTTTGTCGCAGAGCAGGTGTCTGCCGACAGCTGGAGCATTCTGATTTAAAGTGTCTGGAAAACTGGTTTATCTTAGACATCAGCAGCTCTGCTGAGACTTCAGTTCATCCCAGCTCTCTAAACTGAAACCTAATCATCTAAAATCAGTTCAAGAATGTAGGAAAAGAAGATTGAACAAATATTCAAACATTTTGGTGCTCGTATCTGTCTGGATTCTAGACGTGAGAACCTAAGAAACTAACCTGAAAAGTCTCGAGCTGTCTGGGACGTGTCAGTTTTTAGAGATGGATGTTTGGACGGGGGTCATACCTGTGTCCATGAGGTTTTTCAGAAACCACACTTTTTAATACTGATCAGATGTTTCTGAAACTGTGGAACCCAGCAATGGACTCACTGAACCCAAGACCATTGAGTCCACTTGTGTCCTTCATGGGCCCCAGATACATTAGTCCTGACAAGCTCCCAGTTTGATTCAAGGACTCTTGTCCTGACCTGTCCCTGATCTGGGCGGCTCCTGTTAACACGTCTGATTCTATTCACCTGTAGACGTTTATATTGTAAAATGAATAAATAGAATATAAAACAGCTTCTACCTGCAGATGAACACGGACACAACAATAATCTGAATAATGACACAGCAGGAATGAACTTCAGACGTGTACTTGCCAATAGCAGAGGATTATTAAATGTCGATATATATGACCATATAAATAAATACATTCAAAAATAAAAACTGAGTTCTGTAGACATAATGACACGATGACAAATAACAATAATGTTGCCAACAGGAGACCAAGACCAACGGGCTACAACAGAAATTAAAAACAAGTGTGTTGAGTTAGCTTTTAAAAGTGTCTCAGCCATTTCTCTGCCATCATCTCCATGTGCTGGTCCACCTAGATTCCCCCTTGATTACCTTGGATCTCTTAGACCGGCTCCTGTCCCGTCTGGTTCAGATGCAGCGTCATCATACTCTGATGTGAGGGGTCTGGAGTGGTGCTGGGGGGTGTCTGTGGTTCCAGTGGGCCCCAGCTGCTTCAGACCCCCCTCCAGTGTCCCATCACAGCCTTCCTATACCACCACAGTCCTTCCAGACCTGGACGACGGCCCCCCCAGGCCTGGACAGGGGTCTGCTGTGGTGTCCAGCTCCACATTATTCAGAGCAGCTCTCAGCTGTCAGCAGCTAATCACAGCAAGGATGATGGATGGTGTTTATCCTCCATGATGGCCCCTCAACCCCCCCAGATGATATGATAACTGGAATAAAAAAGGACACATTGATAGCTCAACCCCTCCACCCCCCACCCCCAGATGATAACTGGAATAAAAAAGGACACATCAAGCCGGCCAAGTTATTAAATTATCAGAATAATCTGCATTAATGCTGCAGGATGCTGGCGGGGGGGTGGGGGGGTTGAGTGATGGGGGAGGTGGGGGGACTGACAGGGGCCCCGCTTGTTAGATCAACCACCTTCAAAAGCCCCCCCTGTCCTTGGCCCCCCACAGATCCTCCACATGTCGTCACAAGTTTCATGAAAGCTCCACTGGATGCTTCACTTCCTGTCAGAGCCCTGACGCCCCAGAACCTCCCAGAAACCCCCAGAACCCCCCAGAACTCCCCCAAACTCCCCAACAAAGACACACACAGAGACACACACACACAAAACACAGACACACACACACACCTGCTGTACCTCCAGCACAGACAGGTGCCAATCATCCATCCAGGACATCCTAAGATGAGGTTCTACTAAAAAAACAGTGAGTCAGCTGGACCAGTTCATCCAGGTTCTACTGGACCAGTTCATCAAGGTTCTACTGGAACAGTTCATCCAGGTTCTACCAGACCAGTTGATCCAGGTTCTACCGGACTGGTTCATCTAGATTCTACCAGACTAGTTCATCCAGGTTCTACCGGACTGGTTCATCCAGATTCTACCAGACTAGTTCATCCAGGTTCTGCTGGAACAGTTCATCCAGGTTCTACCAGACTGGACCAGTTCATTCAGGTTCTACCAAACCAGCTCATCCAGGTTCTACCGGACTGGTTCATCCAGATTCTACCAGACTAGTTCATCCAGGTTCTACTGGAACAGTTCATCCAGGTTCTACCAGATTGCACCAGTTCATCCAGGTTCTACCGGACTAGTTCATCCAGGTTCTACCGGACTGGTTCATCCAGATTCCACCAGACTAGTTCATCCAGGTTCTACTGGAACAGTTCATCCAGGTTCTACCAGACTGGACCAGTTCATCCAGGTTCTACCACATCAGACCAGCTCATCCAGTTTCTACCAGACCAGACCAGTTCATTCAGGTTATATCGAACCAGTTCATCCAGTTTCTACCAGGACTGAGAGAAAACATAATTTTTATATGAGAAAGCCTCCGGTTTAGAAACCCATTGCTAATTTGTAAAAAACAACAACAAACAAACAAACAAAAAAAAAAACGATTACATTAAAGTAATCGTGATTGTAAAACAAAAAGTTGGAATTTTACAAAATTAAGTCGTAATTTGTGGAGAAAGTTGTGATCATCAAAAATTCCGAGTTTAACAAAGTTTTTTTCTTTTTTTTTTAAGAAAGCAGTTTTAAAAAATTTGTACTTAATTTATACAGAAGTTGCAATTTCACGATAAAAAGTAAATTCTTCGGGAATTTGACTTTATGATGAAAGTCCACTTCTTTTGGACAAACATTGATGATATTGATCTGAACTCAATATAGATTTGTGCTAATCAATAATAATAGATCTGTGCTAATCAATAATAGATCTGCGCTAATCAATGATAGCTCTGTGCTAATCAATAATAATAGATCTGTGCTAACCAATAATAATAGATCTGTGCTAACCAATAATAATAGATCTGTGCTAATCAATAATAATAGATCTGTGCTAATCAATAATAATAGATCTGTGCTAACCAATAATAATAGATCTGTGCTAATCAATAATAATAGATCTGTGCTAACCAATAATAATAGATCTGTGCTAATCAATA
>JBAMYA010044764.1:0-12217 GCA_037176975.1 Arrhamphus sclerolepis
CCCCCCCCCCCCCCCCCCCCCCCACCCCCCCCCTCCCCCCCCCCCCTCCCCCCCTCTCCCCCCCCCCCCCCCCCCCCCCCCCCCCCCCCCCCCCCCTCACAACTTGATAAGAATTTTCATTTTGACAATAAAAATCTTTAAAATAATTTGAAGAATGTAATCTAGAAATGGTGAACAACAAACACAGATAGTGTTTTAAATCTGGTACTGCCACAAATAAAAACAAGTGATCTTAAATAGATAGGACATAATTAGACAAGGGACTTTTTTGTCTTTTTCCCACATTTGATTGTCTCGAAATACAGTCATAAAAAAGAAAGTACCTTTCTTTTAGTCCTGAGGTTCTGAATATCAGGACAGTAAATTCAAAAATATAAAATGGAGTTACAATGGTAAGAGTGCTTTTTCTGTTTTTTTTCTTTTTGGAGTGGGGGGGGGCATATCCTCATCAGTTTCTGATGTCATTGTGGGTAAGTATGACTGCAGGGCGTCCAGGTCCTGGTGCCCCAAAACAACCCCAGATCATCATCCCTCCTCTGCCGTGCTTGACAGTTGGAGCGAGGTGTTTGTGATGTTATCTGAGGCTGTGAATTGTCCCCAGAAATTCTCATTGTTTCACAACTCTCGTGGTTTGTTCAGATAAAAACCTTGCAAACCTAAGCCATGTTGCCATGCTCTTTTTTCCTTTTCTTTTCTTCTCTTCTTTTTTTGTGAAGAAAAGATGCTCTTTTTCTGGTATCCTTTCTAAACAAGATGTATTTATTCGGCCTTTTTTCTAATTCTACTGCAGTGAACTTTAACAATTAACTTCTTAAACTTGAGGCCTATGGTGCTGAGGGTTTTTCATAATTTATCTGAACATTTGTTGTCCCCTTTAGTTCATATGGAAAGAAGTAAGGGTGTACTTTTTCATTTGGTTCAGTTGATGAGCCAGTATGATGTTAAAACTCATAGACCATTCATCTGAGGCCCTATTTACTTCATTTTAATACCTGTAAAAGACTGTTTTTTTTATTAAGTTGTGCTCAATAAAGCCTTAGGGTTGAGAGAAAGTGCTCTTTTTTATTTTTGCATAAAACATGGAAGGATCTGAAACAAGATCACTGAATAAATGCAGATAGCATCAACTCCAGTCACACAGTGTTTCAGTCAGCACGACACTGAGCAGCAGATCAAGAAGCAGACAATAGATAACGGGAGGGACGCAAAGAGAAACCCCACTCCAGGTTGCTTGGGAACCTTTCAGCACTCTGGCAGAAATTCATTACAAATGAGATAACGTGTCACTCGAGCGCTTAATAGTTGACCCCTCAGAGAGGGACACAGACGTGAAGAATAACGCATCTTATCCGTGCACAGTTAAAAGAAACACAAAACACATCTCAGCATTATCCTGTGGATATGATCTCACTTTAAACACTGAACAAGTGTTTGTAATACACGTTCTTTAAAGGTGGTTCTTTCTCCTTCTTCTTCTTTTTAAAACCATGCAAAGACAATAAAACTACTGACTTAACCCACACAAATTCTTTGTGAATTAAAATGGGGACATCTGCATGCAGAGACAAGAGCACTGTTGGAGCATTTTTAAAGTTATGCATTTTTTTTTAGCTCAATGGGTCCCCCTATAGGTGTGGAGGTTACGTCAATGACATACTTATTATTATATGCAGTCATTGGTTACAACACTGTCCCAGATTTACTTTTGTTTCGTCTCTTGTTTGGTCGCTCTCTTCCACTTTTACTGTAATGAGCTTTTTATTCATCTCTGCCATGATGTCCACTGTGACTGTGGGAGGTGATGTAATCACGGTTGATGTGTGACACAGTTGTCGTGTCGCACAATCTGGACAGGAGTCCAGAGATACTTGATTTTTGCAAGTAGCAGGTACGGGAGTCTGTGGCAGCTGGACGACAACAAAGGCAAATATTCCTTCAAATTAAAGTGAAACTGATATTTTAACATAAAAGAGGAAGTCATTTGTGTGGCTTTACAAGGTCTCCATGTAACCATGTGTCTACTTCCCTATCCTCACCTACAAACATGAACTTCAAGAAGGGTCAGAGGGGAAAAAGGGTGCAAATACAAGCGTTTGTGTGGCTGAGATTACTTTCTGATACTGAGTAAGAAGAGGCTGAGAGTGCCCAAAGAGGAGTCTCCCGTTTGAGGTTTGCTGGCCAGGACTATCTCCTTGTCAGGTTGGTAGCCTGTGAGGATCCTCCAGCTGGAGATGGAGAAGGTTTCTGCAGACAAGGAAGCCTGGACTTCTCTGCTGCCCCTGCTATCATCGGGAGTGGATGAAACAGTCTGGAGGATGAATGAGTAGATGTGTCTCCAGGAAACAGATTAAAATGCAGTCAATACAGAGACATACAAGAAGGATTTTAAAAAGAAAACAAAAAAACTTTTCCTTATAAATCATTTTACTTTATCTCTCTTTTTGATAACTGGTTCTTCATACGTTTGCCATATGACCTTACTGAAAGAAGAATCATCCTTTTGCTG
The DNA here is from genome assembly GCA_037176975.1 of Arrhamphus sclerolepis. Taxonomy (NCBI): domain Eukaryota; kingdom Metazoa; phylum Chordata; class Actinopteri; order Beloniformes; family Hemiramphidae; genus Arrhamphus; species Arrhamphus sclerolepis. The sequence continues at coordinate 2,507 of JBAMYA010044764.1, forward strand.
CAGCACGAGAAGGAAGAAAGGTATTTATTATCAAAAGGGTGTTATTGTGAAATGCTTTGCACACTCATGTCATTTTAAACCCCATCAAATAAAAGTCAAAAATAATGATAGTATAATCCGCATAAGCTTGCAGTGAGCTGAGAAACAAGACCAATGGAGATTCATTTTCAAACAATTTTGTTCACTTTTAGGCTCCTCGAGAGCAGCAGAATGATCTGCATAAGATATGTGGCGGCATTGTCAAATGAACACTTCCTCTCATAGTACAAATTACACCACTTGGACCAAATTATTTTCATGCAGCATCCACTGTGTGCTGCACATCACACATTTGACTCTCCAGTTGCCATGGATATGCAAGGAGTGGAAATCTTCCCATCATCCGCCGACCTCAACCCTTTCCACACAGGTATGGAGACTTATTATGCTCATTGAGAGTAAATTAATGTTTTGAAACTGCAATATTTTGAACAATGACTTCCAAAATTATGTTATTAACAAAATAAGGTCAAAAGTGCTGATGTACTGAGGGGTCACTTGTGCAGCTCCATTATTCAGGGGACGTAGCTGTTTTAGTAAATCGCAGGAAGTGCTGTTCAGGCACCAAGTTTAGCATCAATACACACGTCAATACACACATTTATCTGGTCTCACACAACAATCCATGTATCTGTATTGAAGCGTTTGACACAGTGCTCTCATTTCGGTAAACACATGCATTGAGCAATATAGAATTTTTAATTTATATATCAACTTCTCTTTTAAGATGCTCTGTGTTGAAAGCTCAGTAGATCTGTGTTCGACTACTCCGCCTAGTCGAGCTCAGATCCACTGAGCGCCTCTCACATGTATTCATTCAAGCTAGTGAGACTGAGCTACACCAGAGCTGTCGCTGGCGACAGATAATGACATCCGTTTTTCAAATGACTGTAACTCGCTATCGACGTAATTCCAGCGGATTCTGAAAGCTGAGAAGCAGCTTTGTGCTGACGTACATCGCTGTGGTGAGAAAGAGGAGCCAGAGAATGAGTGAGGGTGTAAATAGTATATAGTATTTTCATTGTTGTAAATACCAGTATGTGTTTTTCTCTGGTAGTTTTGAGGGTCTTTTTGCCGTATTCTGGTCAAAGTAATGTGAGAGGTCAAAACCCTCTCACTAGCACCTGGAGTCTTTTTTTCTTTTTTTTTCTTTAACACAGAGGGGTCAAAGTATTGTGTAAAAGCACAAACAAGCATGCAAAACAGAAAGGGAGACAGGGAAAAGACTTTTATCAGCTGTTTAAGTGAAATCAAAAAGGTCCAGACAAACAAAACTGCTTGTGTTGTTGTATTATAGTTGAAATTTAATTTTTGTCATCTCAAAAGCTTTGGATCTGGTCATCTACAGTGTGTATAAAGACAACACTTGCTGAAAATTCGGATTTGTTATTTTACAGTTTAAAACATCTATAACATATAAAATTGACAATTTCTTGAGAGATTTTGAAAGTTGAATCCACCCTGAAAAAATGGACAAAAAAATCACCTCAAAGACATTTTTATAAACATTTATTGATAAAACAGAATAAGGATGAGGCAGATTTTTATTATTATGGTTGTAAAAGGGTTTTAACTTGTTGCAACATGGCTGCTGCCTCAGCTGGACCAAATCAAAGCTCCTCCAGCATCAGTCACATCTGGAGTTTGGAGCTACTTTGGTTTTCATGTTAAGAATGAGCCTGATGTTTTCCAAAGAAGATGCTCATTTCTCCATCAGATACATTTTTCAACTTGATTCATTTATTGCTGTTTCAGCAAAGTTTAATTTAAAAACTGTACTTTTGAGTTTAAAAGTAATTAACTTCCACTAAACTGCAAGTTAAAAAGAGCATGGAAATTTTTTCATAGCCCCACAATCACGTACACGCACACGCACACCCACACACACACGCACACACACCACACACAAACACACACCACACACAAACACACACACACAAATTCATTGTGAAAATATGTAGCATCACAATGAAGACAAGGTTCTGGAGGAGTTCAGACTGGTTCTATAAATTAAATATAAAATCTCTGAATATCCCTCAGATCCTCATTAAATTCTAAAGCCAGGCCAGAGCGATGTTAATCTGAGACAAAACAAAGAGGATAAATGCATTGCACTTATATATGGCTTTTAGCTGCAGTGAGAAAAAGATGCAATTAGCTTCCATCCCTGCATCATGTGACTCTGCAGTCATAGTATTTACAGCAGTAATGTAAATATGAAAAATAAATTCAACAAACCCTCATTCACTGACTAACACATCTCACATAGAAACTGTTGAATTTGATGGACAGATTTAATAAATCAATACTCTTCTGCGCAGCTTTTCCAAACTCTGTGAAAGGATGTCCTAGGAGCAATAATTAGAATGTATGGTATCAGAGATCTGGGGATTACCATCCTGCTTCTAACGGGAAACATCTTGATCGCCTGGTTTTACTGGAACACCATCCATCCATTATCTATACCCGCTATTTCCTGTGCAGGGTCACGGGGGTCTGCTGGAGCCTATACCAGCTTACTTTGGGCGAAAGGCAGGGGTACACCCTGGACAGGTCACCAGTCCATCGCAGGGCCTTTACGGAACACATTTCTTATAATAAAAAAACAAATAAATTAGAACAAACACTTTTGGTGAATGAATGAATGAAATTTCCCTCCAAGCTTATCGTATGGACTCATTATTACACTGACATGCAGTCAGTGTTGAAATGTTGAGGCATTTTAATCTTAATGTGATCCTTTTTAATCCATTTTTATCAGTTTTAAAATCCTATTTTTCTTTTTTTGATGGCATAATTTCCTCAACCATATAAAAGATGCTTTAGTGTTTCTTATTTCAACAGTAAAAGGAGCATTTTAGAGCATACCACCAGCCCTTTTCATGGCCCCCCAGGAAAGTTAGAAACCTCTATGATCTAAAAAGACTGCCTGTAGCCTAAAACAGGGCAATCAAACTCTATTTATTAATAATAATAATACATTTTATATAGAAACGCCTTTCATGTAACTGAAGGACACTTTACAAAAACATATAATCAATAATAAAATGGAGAACAGTTTAGCTGAATGTAAAGTGAATTAGCAGTCTTGAACAGGTGAGTTTTGAGTCTGGATCTGAAGACGGGAAGAATCAGTATTATGGACGTCAGGCAGTAAAGAGGTCCAGACCAGCTGAAAGCTTTGCTCTCCATGGTGCTGAAGCGGGCGGCGGCACACTGAGGTGGATGGAGGAGGAGGATCTGATGACATGGAGGAGGTCAGACAGAAGTGGCGGGGCGAGGGAATGGATGGCCTTAAAGGTAAACAGAAATAATTTGTAGTTGATTCTCTGGCTGACTGGAAGCAGTGGAGCTGCTGCTGCGGAGGGGGGAGGGGGTGATATGATGAGATGATGGGATCCTTGTTATGATCCGAGCAGCAGAACTTTGGACGAGTTGAAGCTTGTGGAGAGACGTCTGGGAGGGACCAAAGAGGAGAGTTACAATAATCAATGTAACAAGACTGTGGACGATGATGGAGACGGAGGGGCGGAGTTGGTTTATGTTGCGAAGGCGGAAGTAAGCAGACCTGATGAGATTATTGATATGGGAATCAATGGTAAGAGAGAAGCTGTCAGCTTTGGATAGTAATGATTTTTTAGCAATAAGAAGTTTTTCACTGTTTAATTTCAAGAAGTTGGAGGTGAACCAGGATTGGGTTTCAGATAAGCAGGAGGTGAGGAAGGAGGGTGGGGGTGAGGTGTCTGGCTTGCTGGAAAGGTAGAGCTGGGTGTGGTGTGCAAAGCCGTGGAAGTGGATGTTGAATTCATGAAAAAATATTGCCAGGAGGGAGGAGATATGTCATGAAGAGAAAGGGCCCCAGGATGGATCCCTGGGGCACACCTGTAGTGACTGGGGAGGGGTTGGATCTGAGAGATTTAAGCTGTATGAACTGGGTATGGGCGGTGGGCCCAGGTAAGAGTGAAACCAGTGGAGGGGGGTGTGGGTGACACCAATGGATGAGAGTCTACTGAGGAGGATGGAGATGATGTGGAAGGCCACACTGAGGTCGAGGAGGATGAGGATGGAGAGTAGGCAAGAGTCACCTGCAGTGAGGAGGACATTGGTTATTCTTAAGAGGGCGGTTTCGGTACAATGACCAGGATGGAAACCAGACTGGTAGGACTCATACACGTAGGTCTGACTGAACGGGGAGTGTATTTGGAAAGTGACAGTTTTTTTCAAGGATTTTGGATATGAAGCGTAGTTCAGAGATGGAGCAGAGTTTAATGTAGTCGTTGGGGTCTGAACCAGGTTTCTTTTTAATATTGGACTGGCAGCTGCAGTCTTTAGGAGTGACAGAACAATTCCAGTAGTAAGTGAGGAGTGGATGATGGCAGCCATGAGGGGGAGCAGAGATGAGAGGCAGGATTTGACCAGAGATGTGGGGAGAGGATCCAGCTGACATGTGGAGGTCTTGGATTTCCTGATGAGGTTGAAGGTTTTGGTCATGTCAGGGAGCAGGAAGCTGGAAAAAGGCTGACGGTGTGGAGGAGGCTCAGGTGAGGAGAGAGGAAGGTTTAAAGTCAGCTGATGGGACCACATCATCACCATGGTTACTGTTAATGGGCCGGTTATTCTTTGTTTCTCCATCAGCTAAATTTGCAGATTTCTCACTTGTTTCTGTTTTCAAAAATAGAATCTCAAATTTCACAATGTATGTGATCTATATCTTAAAATTGTTCTAAAATAGCATTTTTTTTCTCATTTAATCACAAAAACTTTTTTCATTAAAAACAAATTTGATCATAAAATTATGAATTTCACAATATCACATATTTAAAGAAATAAAAACCTGAATTTCTGTCATAAAATCTTAGATTTCACAAAACAAAATGCAATATTTATCGAAATTGATCTTTTTTTTTCTTGGAAAATCACCAATTTAAAAAATTCTGACTTGTCTTTAAACAAGAAAAAAAAGAGCTCATTTTGTTCTAAAATTGCAAATTTGAAAGACGGAGCAGGACTTTTTTTTAACATCCAAGATTTTTTATTGTACAATCACAAATGTCCCAAAATTGTGACTTTTTAACTTAAAATTACTTCTTTTTTGTTGGAAAATATCAACTTCCTGCAACATTTTCAGATATAATTATAATGTTCACAAAATTTGTATTTTTTTTCCATAATTTCAACTTTTTGTTGTAAAATCATGTTTTCTTTTGCCATTTTTATTCAGTTAATTAAGCAAAATCACAAGTTTTAAGAAAAAATTTTTTTGTTGTGAAATCTTTTGCAAACATTTGCTAAATCTTGACTTTTTAGACAAAAACTTTGAATTTAAAGTATCTTTAAACTAAAGTGACATCAGCCAGCTGCTCTCCACCTCAGTTATTCCACTTTTTGATGTCAGAACTGAATCAAACATTCAGTCACGTTGAAACTTCCTCAGAAATGTTCCGGTCATCAGAATATGACGTCCCTGCACGCTCTCATGGGTCACACAGAATGAAATGATGGGCCAGATTCGGCCCGTGGGCCCTGACTTTGACACATGTGCCCTAAACCTTTCTTCTCTCTGGTCATGGAGACACCTCTGATGTAAACAGCTGGAGCCTTATTGAACCCACCACATCCAGAACTTGATGACAAACTGTTCCTTTGAATCAGGTGCACTGGAAAAGCTTCTCAAACATTCGGTTGGGGGCGGAGTCTCCTGATATACCTGTTACATGCTCGAACCTGAAATCTCATATCTGAGTTATTCCACCAGACACCTCCACAACACAGCACAAAGCCATGGCTGGTCTCACATAACAAAGTGAAGATACAAGGACCCTGTGTAATCCCAGGAGTGGGTTACCTTCTGTTATGAAGGGCTGTGGACACGTTCCATTTACTGTAAAGATCAGTTCTGGAACCTCAGTCTGGTATATCGTTGATATAAGATGAAAACCTTGCATTTGTGCTTACTTTGATAAAACACCTGCTCCATTTGCTCTCCTGTTACAGTGTGTGTGTGTGAGGTGATCCTCTGTTTGGAGAAGCACATGGTTCTATATAAAAAGGTCCTGTTTGTATCATCGCTGCAAGCACAAAATAAAATGATGATTCATGGCAAACGTCAAAGGCACAAAACAGAGGCCAAACCGAGCGTGGGGGAGGTGTCATCCACGTCTTCAGTGCAGAGACAAAAGGTGAGGCTTCATTTCAAGATCTTGTCAAGAAGTGTTTTCAACCACTTTTCTCAATTTGGGAAATTCAAAAGAGCAGTCCGAGACTCTTCCAAGCTGAACGAAACAAAAGTCTGGGCATCCAGAGATGTGGGACTGGACCACTTAGGACAATATCAGATAAATTTTAAAAGTGGTCCAGTTATTAATGTTTGATAAAGTTAATCAGAATCATTAATTATGGGAAACCACATGGCAAAACAGGAACTAATAATTAAACAGCATTAGTGTGGGGTGTCTGCTGGTCTGTTCAAGTCAAATTGGGACAAACAAACACGTCCAGAGCACACCGCTTTCATTTCCTTTTTTTTTTTTCCTTCTTCCAAAGGTTGACAGTACACAGATACAGTAAACAGCTCTTTGATGAGTGTGCCTCTCTGTCCTCTGTCCAGCAGCTTTGTGTTACGCATGTTAGAAGTGCAGCAAATGTAGCATGATGTGAAGTTGTGGGGGGAGATTAAAAAAAAATGGGGGATTTCTACTGTGATCTGAGTCTGTGATGTCATGGGTTGATTTGTTGTCACTTCAGACACAAGTGCATGCTTTCTAACATATGTTTGAGTGTTCCCTTTAAAATAGTACAATATTTATTCACTTTTAGCAATTATTATTTTCAGTGATGCTTTGGGAAAAAAAACATTATCTACTGTATGATCATTTTATTTTTTCACAGAAAATAACAAGTTAGAACAGGGTGATATTTGTTATTGTGTAGCTTCCCCTTTTCTTTTAACATCTGTCTGTAAACATCTGGGAAGTGAGGAGACCAGTTTCAGGGGTTTTAGGAGAGGAATGCTGTCCCATCCTCGCCTGATGCAGGATTCTAGCTGCTCAACAGTCCTGGGTCTTTGTTACAGTCCATGAGCCAAGACTGACAGTTTCACTTATCGGTACCACTCAGGGTGGCAATTTCTAGTTGCAATTTTTTACATCTCTAGTTTATGTGTCGGTATGATAGCCATCGCTGATTGGTAGCTTATTAGTAGTTATCACCACTTAAATCAGTAGACACCAGGGAAAAAAAAGACAAAAACACATGTTTGTTGAATGTAATTTATACAGTAAAACCTGATTCAGCCATTACCTACGGAATCAAAATAATCACGGATTCCAGGAGGGTTCATCTCTTATGCACAAAAACAAAGTAGCTCTCAAAATTGAATGATGTTGAATGATGTTGGTCCATAGTCGAGTTACCAGTAATCACCGTCGAGCTCATCCTCAGAGTCTGACATATCTGACAGCTCCACCTCTGGTTCTTCTTCCTTGGCTTGGTTGGTGCAGGTTGTAACTTACACGTCTGTGCACTTCAAGCCATTGGTGAGGCAAGAACAATCTGGCAGGTTCCATGACCGGACACATTTGCAGGAGAGCAGCTGCAGAACGACATCTGGTGCAGTTGAGCCATGCATCCACTCAGTTGTCAGCCTCCCATCCTCATCTGTTGTCCAACCACACTCCTTGGGGACTGCAGACATCTCCTCCAGATGGAAGTCACATGGAGCGCATTCATGAACAGGAAGTCTTCACAAGGTGGCAGTTTTCTTGACTCCACTTTCCCTCATCTGACACAGAAGAGCTGGTCACTTCAGTTGTCTAGGCAGAAGAAAGTACATTTGACAGGTGATCTGTTGCCCCTGGAACAATTCCTTAGATACCGTACTTCCCAGGAACGACCAGGTTCACTGAAGGCCTCCTGGTACGTCTTGTCTGACTCTGTACTCTTCAAGGTTGCCACTGTCCTCCAGCTAGCAAAAGCACTGACTGTATCACAGCCTGTGAAGGCGTGCATGCCAATGAGAGCTTCGCAGACATCACCTCCCGATGCCTGGTGCAGCTTCCTGATGTTGATAGACCTTGTCCGGTTCTTTGTTCCATACTTCTGGTATATCGGGCATGCAGTCCTGCTGCTGACGCCCAGGCACAAAACCAAACCAAACTTCAGTATTGTCAGCAGTGGTAACTATGCACTTGGAGCCATGTTCTGCTGCATGCAGAGCATGAAGCAGAAGTGGGTGTCAGCTTTTTTTTGAGACGACTGCAGCTCTCCAGCCTCTCCCCACTGTTCTTTGGTCATCTTGTAGCAGACTTCTTCACAGATAATATACAGTACATTATTCTCGAGTTACTCTCTTTGAATTGCTTCCTTCCATTCTTCCATCTTCTGGAAACACTTACTTCATTATGAAAATGCTACGATATTTCTGATGGTACTGTATCTGTGGCACTTTACCTTCATCAAGGTCTTTTGCCAAGTCCAGAACTGGGGTATGTTGCTGATCTCTGCAGCCCTGAGTAAAGTCTTCCATGAATCATGGTCCTTCAGTGTCACCAGAGTCATCATCAGAACAATGGATGAGACAGTCTGTGCGTTCTCGTTTCTTTGGTTGGGTGGTATCCACCCCTCGTTGAATCCATCATGATCTCATTCTAGATATAGATCACCTTCACAAGCAGAAACTGCAATCTTCAAAATGGCACAAGTTTCCATTTTCAAAAACAAATTTGACATCTGCAACTCCATGAGTCAGCTTGGTATGGAGGCATTACCTTAGAAAGGAAATTACATATTATTATTACTGGTTACTTATCAGTTAAATGCTATGACTAAATTTAACTAAGCAATCCATCTACAATGGCAATAATTTAAATAACTTACATATTTCATGCGTCTTCATTTAACCCTGACCAGCTGCAGAAAAAGTCTTACATCTACCTGTCATTTACTGAAAGCATACTTATTACGCTGAAATGGATATCATACATCATCTTCTATTATTAATTATTAAATTCAAAGAAATCAAGTCTGAAAATCATTTATTTGCTATTTTTTATTCATGCCATAAGTCCAGCAGCCTTTCTTACACCGATTTAGATCAATTTTCTCTGCACTCTGAAATAAAAGTCGTTTGTGTTGTTATGCTGCTAAGGGTGAAATCCGAGGATTGTGGAAAAATAGTAAAAAGATACTCATGTGGAAAGTCTATCATGTCTTATTACATGTCTTATTAGTGACTCGACATACATGTTAGTACAACTTAGGTTTTGCTACTCCAGGTGGTGCTAATATGTACTCTGGCCCATGGACTATTGCAGAATTTTTGGTTTTATGATGCTCCACATGTTTTCCACTGGTGGAAGGTCTGGACTGTAGGCAGACCAGTTCAGCACCTGGACTCTTCTTCTGTAAAGTCATGCTGTTTGGATGGCTGCAGTGTGTGGTTTAACATTGTCTCCCTCAAATATACAAGGTCTTCCCTGAAAGATGCACCTGGATGTTTCTGGATGGTGTTCACATATGGGTTCTTCTTTGATGATCCAGCTTTGACTGGCATTTCTGGATCAGTGATTTCTGGAAGTGTTTCTCAGCCCATGCAGTTATGTCCAGTAGAATCAGGACTGTTTTAATGCAGTGATGTCCAGTAGAATCAGGACTGTTTTAATGCAGTGATGTCCA
>JBAMYA010044765.1:0-12217 GCA_037176975.1 Arrhamphus sclerolepis
ACCTTAAAGCAGCTGCTCTCCACCTCAGTTATTCCACCTTAAAGCAGCTGCTCTCCACCTCAGTTATTTCACTTTTTTAAGTCAGTTAGTCTTTGCTAGCTCTCACGGGCCAGATAAAATGAAGTGACAGGCCATATTTGGCCCGCGGGCCTTGAGTTTGAGACCCCTGCTCTAGAAATGTCAACACACCTCTGTTTCTTCCACATTTCATTGTTTACAGCAATTTGTCAGTATATAACTTAAACATATTCTGTCCAAAGTAATTCATATTGAAGAAACTGTATTTTCCTTTTGGGTTTAATCATTTTTTTTTTCTCTTTGCTCAATTTGCTTGCAGCTCTGAAATTTTCTTGACATTATCCAGAGGTGCTGCACATAAGCATGCAAATGTTATAACATCTCTTCTGGACTTCTTGCACCTGTTACACAGCCAGATCCTTATTAAAACATCTGGAAAATGATTGAGCTTGACCCTTGATCATATTTGCTGCCCTGACATTTTCTAGACATGCTCAGGAGGTGGTGCATACAAGATTGCAAACGTTACAGCATCTCCTCTGGACTTCTTGCAGATGTCACACAGCCAGTTCCTCTACAACACGTCTAGAAAATCATCCAGTGGGGCTCCTTGTGAATACAGTAAGTAATCCTCTGGATCATTAGTGTTGCACGGACTATTACGCTCTAACCAAGCCTCATTCCAGAGTATTCCCATTTGTGAGAACAAAATCCAGCCTTATTTCTCCACATATTCTCTTCTTCTCTTTGTCTTGAGCTACTCTAGTATCCTGGACTTCTTTTTACAGCTATACCTATACATATCTTAAGATTAAAGTTGTGTAACAAGAATGAATCACTGTTTTAACATGATTTAGAAACAGAGCACTCAATAAACCTGCCGCATATCAAATGTATTCAAGAACTGTAACATTATACTTTAGTTGTGTATTTATTCAAACAGACTTTTTTTCATTATGGTGGAAAGTTCCCTGTTGGTGGAGCAAGTGATTATGGCTGTAATCAATTAGGATTAATCAATTTGACTGCCAAAATACTTTTGTCTTGGAGAGAAACAACACAGTATGTTACTGCAGAGGAGCTTAGTAATTGAGAACAACTGAACAACTTTGGCTGACCTGAACAAGAGAATAGCACTCTCAAGGATGGAGGTGGAGCTGTGTCAAAGGTTGCTTTTTTTTCCCCCACGAGCCAAATATAGTTCATTTTGATTACTATTTTCAAAGCTGCAAGACCATGCATTTCCACCGCAGCCTCACAGCAGGAGGGTAGCCCATTGAGACAGACCAACTCAAACACTGAAAAAGCAACAGGATACCAATTACTGAGAATTTACCTTTGAAGAGCATGCAGGTGCCCTTCTTCACTGCTTAATAGGTACCGCGTGGTAACATCTTAAGTTCTCACGAGAGCACTGGCGTCCTCTGCAACAGCAGTGTTTACCTGGCAATAAACGATGGCATGTGTGCGAATTCTTTGATTATATGGAGGGAATGTTGTTTTCTCTACTGGAGAGTGGGGACACTTGATATTATAAAGGAGGTTATGTTAAGGTTTCTAAAACAGAAAAAAATAGGCTATATATTCAAAAAAAAAAAAAATTTCATTGCATCAGCGAAAATTTGCATTTTCAAAACAGAAAGGTTTTAGATGGTTTTTTTCAAGTTAATTGGCACGGGGCTGTTTCCTCAGTTCATGTGTGCTGCAAGATGCTAAAGATCTACCAGTTTGTGGTAGTGAGTGCCATCTACTGTGCTTTGGTCCACTGGGGCAGCAGTCTGGGCCAAACACACCAATTGGACCAATTCATTCACAAGGCTAAACATATCTTTGGGCAGAACCTGGAGATATTTGAGTCAGTGAGGAGCAGGGGTGAATAAACTGTTCACATAAGTGGTCAATCAGTCACATCCTCTCAATGGTGCATTACAGAGATGGCAAAATTGATCCTCCAACAGATCCAGCCGCCTCTGCTGTCATCAAGAACACCATAAAGACCCATTTTACCTAAACTCACTTTTGTGTGAAAGATGAACATATTTTGCACTCTATCTATATTTCCTATAGGGTATAGTCCACATACACTCTGCACACTGTATAAAATAACTTTTTTTTTTTTTTTTGCATTACACACTCACCTGTATAATAATTAATGGTTACGTTTTGGGTTAGAATTTACAGCTTCATCTGTGGGGAAAAAAAGACCAAGAAAAACAAATCTTATCCTGCTCGCACTTCTTTGCAGTGGAGCTGTCTAAAATAAGACCACATTTCCCATGGTGCAGCGCTGCACTGCAGACCCGCCCCCATCGTTTGAATGGCAAGTTGTTTGTTTCACTCCGACCAGCTGCTAACTATTCCAGTCGGAGAGCAAACATGGGGACCAGCGGTCCTCTGCTCTCCCACTTAACAAGTTCGACAAGTTACTGCAGGATGGTTAGAAAATGACTTCCGTTTTAAAGTTTTTCTTCAGAATAAAGGCAGAGGAAATCTACAACATTTTAATTAAAACCAGCTTTCTAATCAAAGTGTTCTGACCTGTTCTAACTAAGGCTTAGTTCATGATTCAGATTTGAAGAGAAGATAAATACTAGTACACATTCTTTCATAAGACCAATTAAATAACAGCCTAATGTAATTAATGGATCGTCTTAAGTTTGCTGTAACAGACTGCTACATACACCTATCTTTCACAATGACTGTGTAGTCTCCTTATAACACTGACTAACTAAAGCTTTACAGAAATGCTAGCTGTGATTAATAAAGTATTATTCAGTTCAACTGAATTGTGAGAGAAACTACTTTGAGATTAGCAGTTGCTAAGCAACAGTTAGTGAGCTACCACCTAGCAAGGAAAATGCAAGCTATGTTTTATGCCACAAATACAGTTTTTAGACAAATTTCTTTGAAAGAAAAAAAAGTGATAGGTACTTTTGCAATTCCATCTTGTTTTGCTAATTTTATTTAACCCAGGCACATGCACAAGTAGACTCCAGGTGGTGTTCAAGCACCTGCCCCCAATGCAAGGTTTCCACTATACAATTTTTCCAGTCTTAGATTAATTCAAGTCACATTGCACCACATAAAATTTATAAATAATTAAATTACAGCATTTTATTTATTTACTTTCTATCAACTTTACTGGTTCTACAGTGGGAAGATGTTATTCCTCTGCATTTATCCAGGGTTGCTGCACCTGGAGCAGTGGTTATTAGAAAACTGGAGCCTAGGGAGCAGTTGCGTGTGGGGAAACATTGTTCGGGCACTCCCCACATCCTGGTACCACTTGGGAATTGAACTAGCAACCCTCAGAGTGTATTTTACACTTTAAACACAGCATCATCACATCATTGGCATCATTGTTGCACCACATGATTAGCAGGGGCTGCTAATGCACTAATTCACAGATGACTCGAAAGTTGGCACTGCCGTTGGGGTGCTTTGAAATGAAAATAAATAAAATAAAGAAAAATAAGTGTCTTTCTTCTTTATCTGAATCTCACATTTTTCTTCCCCTTTCTTTTCTGTATCTGGCTCTGTTGTTGCTAGGCTACTGTGCCGTATAAAGGCTCTAAAGTTTATGTTATTTCATGCTGTGTTCCTGCTGGTTGGTTAACTGACAGAGATTGTAGAGGCAGCAATAAGCTGTCGTACTCCAAGACGATTCCGCCAAATTTCTGACTTTGCTTGATATCTGACACAGTCTGTCTTTGGTTACTAGACGGTTGTGCGATCCCCAACCACAGTTTCTGAGCTGCAGTGGTCAATTTTTCCCACTACTGCCCAACTTTCATCTGAGATGGCCGACATCATACAGTTTGAACAAGGTGTAAGATTTGATGGGACTTGACATGTTCCCTTTCTGTAGACCCATTAAGTAGCTATCAAAAGTCTTACCCCATGAAGCTGCAATTGTAAAAATAAATAAATAAATAAATAAATAAAATAAAATGTTTTTTTTTAACCAAAGCAAAAAACAAACAATAACAAAAAAAAAAAAAAAAAAAAAAGGAAACCATGCAAGTTTACAACAGAAAGTTGGGAATTTTTGTAAAAAAGTCATTAAAGTGCAGAATTTGAGATTTTACAAATAAAATAGATAGGTATTGCAAAATACCATATTTTGTGGCCAAAATCCTTGTTTTTTAAGACAGAAATGTCACAATTTTATAAAATAAATTGTACTTTTAAATAAAACATTTATTTCATTTTCTTTTTAATTTTTCAGATGTTAATATTCTAATGCAAAACACTGCAATATACACAAAAAATTTCAAACTTTGTAAAATTTGTGATTTAAAATAAAGAAATAAAATCGGATGTGTGATTATATTATATTATATTATATTATATTATATTATATTATATTATATTATATTATATTATATTTATCACTTTGCCCACAGTCTGCAGTCAGATACTCGTGTTTACTGTTCATTGTGTTTATTTTGACTTTATAGCTTTCATTTGTGCTATATTGTGGGCTTTTATTTCGAAATCCCCCGAGCGGAAGTCTGAGATGTTCCCGTTGCTTCTTTGACAGCAGGTCCGGTTTTACCTCTTTGCTTTCTTTATTCCACCCTGCCTCTCCGTTTCTTTCTCTGTTTAATGAGCCCTAGCCTGCCGTATGTGCGTATTTATTTATTTATGCATTCTGTTTGAAAGTATTTAGGTTTTTACATTTTAGTCCCTCCTCAAATGAGAAGACGTAAAAGATGGAGCTTCATATTTTAGAACACAGCTTGAAAGTGGCGAGTATAGAAAAAGAGGGGATCCAGATTTGCACTCACGGATTAATAAAACTCGCCTTCTTGACCTCCAAAACAAGGTACGTAACTTCCCAAATAAAATCACTAAGTCATTCGTGCTTTAAAGTGTTTTTTTGCGTGCTTGCTGGAAGGTTACTGCGGTTGTTAACACAGCAAACTAGTGCCCGGGCTGCACGTACCTGTCTGCTGGAGGTGTTTACTGCTCCTCCAGCTACGGTTGTGTTAAAGCCTCAAAAAGCGACCTAAAAAGAGTTATTGGTGGAGCAGGTCTCTGCTACTAGTTTCCAGGCCGATCCTTGTTTTGTAGCGTAATTTTGTAGCTTTGTGCCATCTGTAGCTGGGTCGACGCCAGCGGGGGGTGTGTTTGTATGTGTGTCTGTGTGCTGCCTGTTTTATTTATTTTTTATTTTTGCAAGATCATTATTACCATATCAGACACCTCGAACAAGTAAATGAGGACATTAGCAGTCCATATATTAGAGCCTGCCCAGTGTGTGCATATTAAGTGGCAGTCAGCCTGAGCCTGGAGGCTGAAACTTTCATTTAAAAAGCCCTGACAGTGACATGACAGGCCTGCACACTGTTGTGCTGTTCTTATAGTCTGTAGAGAATAAGACTAAGTAAATGAGTCCACACTTTTTCTTTTTTCTTTTTTTTCCCAGCCAGAAAGTAAACTTGGGCCAAATGTGGCTCTGAACTGGTAATCAACTCCCTCAGCAGTGGAGGAGTCACTGATAAAACAGTCCTTTCAGATCACTGATGCAATTAATTGCCTATAGAAAACAATCCCTTCAGGTTACTCATTACCTGATATGATCAAAATTAACCTGAGTTGTGCTGCAACAACAGATTTCTATTTTGCAAGATAAACAAGGGTGTCTTTTTTTTAATAATTAAACAGAAGCACAGAGAGAAATTGGCTAAATTCTCATGGTTTTTGGAAGCAGGAGCTGGAATGTGTTTGTTTTGGTGCTACAAAATGTTGCATAACAGATTTGCAGATTTATTTTTTCCTCCACTGATCTAATCAGATAATCAGTTTGTCAATGATTGCAAGAACATAATCTCATCACTTTCTGCCCCTTTTTTTGGTGGGATCTGTTAGCAGGAAAACATACTGAAGAATTCACACTCGTTTGAGGAAGTCTGTGCGACATGTCATACAGAGCTCAATTTTAAGTCATCTTTGTGTTATCTTTAACCAGTCACTATCTAGTCTCTTTGCACTTTCAGCATAACAATATTTGTTCCAGCCACAGGATAGGCAGACGTTACTGTGCCGACATCAGTAAGGAAGTAACAGATGATGGGAGTGGTTTTATGTTTTTAAAGCAACATTGTTTGTCATGGCTTGTTATAGCCACTTTAATCATGAAGTAAATAAGAAACCGATGACTTCCACTTTCTTCATTAGCAATGCTAAACATAACTCAAATGCATAATGTAAAGACATGTCTGAAAATGACATCTGACTAACTTCAAGTACTTAATGTGTTTGACTTGTATGAAAGGTTCATTAGAGCTGATTTTGCAACAAAGAGCTGTCACTGGTTCTGCAAATGACAGTCCATTCTATATTTTGTTTAATATTTTATTTTTATTTTCCCACAACAGGAAGCATCAAATCATCATCGACCTAAAATGCTCACTCTTCTCAAACTACATCCACATCTGCACAGTGCATGTGTGTTACGTTTAAGATTTGAGAACGTGGGTGTGATAATGCACTCGGTACATTTTCTTTGGTGGTTTCCAGTGCAGGGGGGTGGTTGAACAGCTAACGCTTTTTCATTACTCGATTTGGGCGTAAGGAGAGAAACTTGTAAACAACTGACTTTTTGTTCTTGCATCTGTAGCTTTTGCATTAGGGACCTGTCTGTGTTGTAATATGTTGTTGTCAGGCTAGTTAGGCTTTATGCATGCATCAGTTCAGATTTCTGTTTTTAAAGTGGGACATGATGTGAAAAGGCAGTGACAGAAGTAAGAAAAACATGTGAGTTTCCTTTTCTTTGTTCTCATATGTTCTCATATGTCACATCTTTGAATCCTCCCAGGGTAACTTGGACAATAGTTGATACACAAGGCCTATATTTAAGAGGGAAAGTATGCTTGAGGCTGGCAACCATCCATTAATGTTTACATAAGCTCATAGTTCGACTTAAGAATGCAGGTGTTACGGGGCCTCAAGTCGGCAGAAGTCTCCATGACCAGGAACGCTCACACAATGAGAATCTTGGGGCATTTCTACAAGGCCGTAACCAGTCCCTGACTTGGGTTACAAACCTCAGTGCTGCCCATAAAAGCTGCTGGTGGCGGGTGGTATTGACTGGATGCTGATTGGTTATACAGAAGATGATGTTGCTCAGCTTTATTGATGTAGCATTCATCTCTACCATTTCAGTGTCCACAGAGACACAGATACCAACTCAGCTCCTTCAGTATTAATCTGATAGTTCCAGTTTGATTTTTTGCTTTGTTTTTTTACCCTTATTCGCCATCTTCTTATTTTTGTTTCTTTGCCAGTTAACAAACAGCAAAAGTGGCACCTCACCTCCACCAAGTCGTATGGAGAACCTCTCTGGAAACTAAAAAAAAAAAAAAAAAGACGTTTGCTAAGTCAGTGAATCCGTCCGGGCCCGTTGCTGTAAAGGAGACACGAAGACTAAAGTTGCTTTTTCATGACACATTTTTCACACAACTCACGTCTACTCGATTCTACCCACCTCGGTCTTCGTTGTTTTTCACTATAATTGAGTACCACCTCAGTGTGGGTGTGGTTAGGTTGAGTCTCGTCTTTGCCTGTGACAACTCCAAGCACATCTTCGTTAGTTTGTAGAAGGAGCACGCATGGTTGTTGTTGCCTGGTGATGTCACTTTCTGGCCAGTCAGTGACTTGAAGCTGACGTTGCATTCTCAGCTCGACTCAGCTCGGTTGGAATGCCAGTTATCACCTAGTGGAAAACCCTTAACCCCGAACCGCTCTTGATAGAAACTGGCCTTTTGATAAGCACCTAAAGCCTATTTTCTCTCATCCATAGTGTTGAATTGTGATTCTTTTTTCTTTGAGCATGCATCATTGTCCATGGAGGTGTTGATTGTCTTTCTAGCTTTTGTTTTTGTTTAAGCCATTCGCAAAATCGACTTGTCTTTTTAATTTGGAAAGGTACACAAGAAGAATGAAGAAAACCAAAATCTTATAGTTTGCCCAATTGTCTCTAAGCAATCCTTTTTAAATAAAACCAATTGAAACCCAGCGTGTGTTGATTGCATAATTCTCTCCATGGTCAAGCCAACTGAAGAAGAAGACGTATGCCTAATGGTATTTTTCTTTAAAATGTAATCCCATGTTTGGCTGCTGCAGTGGATTTACGTACCTTTAGAAAAATATGGATGAGGATTGGTGGGGCAACATTGTGCTTTTGTTAGTAAAACCTGGTTTAGTGTTTTCTTTTATATCTTTTTATTTGATGACAAATATCCCCCAAGCATCAATGTTTAAGTTTCCCCAAATCAATATCCATTTACACAAGGGATTGAATGACAAAAGTGTTCATTTGTGGCCCACCACCAAGCTAGTTTCAGTCAGCAGCGGGCAGCTTTGATAAACCCACACAACCTGCTTTGCTCTGATGCACAAACTTAGTAACTCACCGATGAACACAGAAGAGTGCCTGATAACTGTCAGGTGGTTGGAGCATGACTCCAGATGAATGCCTGCTGGATTGGCTAATCACTCAATGCAACTAACTACTTAAGGTACTATTACATCTGTTAGCCTGCTTCTCTGTCCCCAGAGCAAGGGTGCAGTTATTAAAAGTTTAGAAGAAAAGCTCCTGCATTTGTTTTGAACAAAACAGCTGAGATGTATTTCAGCGCTTGACTATATCAACTCATTTAAAGACTTCCTGTGAAGTTCCTTATATTCATATTGAATGCGAGATGTGCAGCGATCTCTTGCTGACGAGCAATACAGTGAAATTCTGTGGTGATTTGTGGTTTCATTGTTGATGTGGGTGTAACCATGAAAAGACTCCAGTAAGCCATGAAGCAGTGCTGATAATAACATGACTAGATGAATATTATCAGTCCAGATGCAAAATAAGACCCTTGGTGCTCATCACCTTAATGTTCCAGGTCTGCAAAACAAGTCAAAGTAACATTTGACAACTCATTTAGTTCCTAGAGGAAACGCTGCCGTTTCCACACTGTTCCTTCACACCTTTCAGTCGAATATGACGTGTCAGCACTCAGTGGCTGGCCGGCCAAGAATGTGATTATCACAGACGTGTTGTGAGTCATGTTCATCTCATCTGCGAGTTTCCCATTTTTTTTGGTGCAGGGCATGTGTTGGAGGCAGATTCTGATAACATCCTTCAACTTCTCAGAACTGTTTTGTTGTGTTGAAATTAAGACCAAAACAAATGAACAAATCAAACTGGAACGTTCAGAACTTAAGAAGGGGGAAAGACCCTTTAAAGAGTGAAAATTGAGGTGGATGTAATTTTAATCTCGAAGCTCTACATTAATTGTCTGAAAAAACAGGCACAATTTTTAAATGTTAAAAATAAATGAATGCACATAAAACTGATTTAAACCTGATAGTAGTAGGTTACCAATACATCTTCTTGCTCCTTTCACATAAGCTTCTAATTGCAAGTCTTTGGACCAGGACACTTTGCAAAGCTGAATGTCATCATTGGAAATGTCATATTTCTATAGCTATTTCCAC
The DNA here is from genome assembly GCA_037176975.1 of Arrhamphus sclerolepis. Lineage (NCBI taxonomy): Eukaryota > Metazoa > Chordata > Actinopteri > Beloniformes > Hemiramphidae > Arrhamphus > Arrhamphus sclerolepis. The sequence continues at coordinate 9,517 of JBAMYA010044765.1, forward strand.
ATTTGTTGCTGTTGTTTTCTTTTGTTTTCCTCTCCTGCTGTATTTATGACTGACTGTGCCTTGATAAGAAACTGTTGACTTCAGCATCATGGATTTGGTTGCAAGGCCAAACAGCACAATGTGACTTTGGATTCATTTTTCAAATTTTCCTTGTGTTCCTGCAGTGCTGCTCTCAGGCACAAACCTCCTTTATTTACCACTTCTGCAACACAACAATGCGAGTAAGAAAACGTGACTATTCAGACAAATCTTTAAAAACCATAAATTTAACACTAGCCAACATTCAGACTCATTTCTGCTAAACGGGTCAAATGCTTGTCCATTTTAGTGCTTTGTACAGACTATATAATATATACTCTAAACCACTTTAGCACTAAATCCTGATTTATGCTTCTGCGTAGTGCAGACTACACACGGCCCCCGTGTTTGCCTCGCTCTGCATTTCCACCGCCAACTATGTGACGGCAGCGTGGGTTATTTTTTCTGCAGCGCTGTAGGTCGCCTTTTGTTTCTGTTTTTATATGTAGCCCAGACATGGCAACAGAGCAAATAATGTATATTTTACCGGAGTTGCCGCTGATAAATGTCGAGCGTCAGTCGTTTTTACAGTCACTGACGCATGATTGTTCTACCCGACTTGAAAATAACAGAGAAGAAATGGGGGCGGGTATTTGAAAACGAGGAAGAACAAATCTACCATCACGTTTCTTGCGATCCACATTGCAAGAACGTGAGGTGGAAGTCAGGACATTGATATGCACTGCATGATGCACTTGATTAATCTGTTATAGGTCGCTATGAGACTTATACATGTACAGTAATGCAATCCAATCTACAGCTTGTTCAGAAATCCAACAGTTGACGGGATTAATGACCTCGAACATCTGTTAGACATGGTTTGCTTGGGAAAAGTATAATTCGTCCTTGAAGGCAGAACTCTGGAGTGCATGTACCCTTTGCATGGCTCTGCTCTCATACATTTGCTCAATGTTGTTGAGATTAGTGCCAACACTGTTTGCAGAAGTCTATTTTTGTTGGCCATGGTGATGGCATGGTTACCAAACCAGCAGATCATAGCAAAAGGTCTCTGACTTTTTAAAGAAACAAAGCCTCTTGTTGGCTTTTTCCCTAATGGAGTCAGTGTTTATCATCAAGGGTTGTTTGTTTTTTGTTGTTTTTTTTCTCCCAAGGTGGTGCCCAAGTACTTTTGTTTGTTTACACCTTTGACAAGTTGAACTAGTGGTCAAACAAAAAGTGAGAAAGTGAAAATTACTCCAACTTTTAAGGCATAGATCCTGAATCTTACCACATTTATTTATGTCGCAGAAAGTGTCAATGAGACCTCAAGTTATAAAGATAATCTAGTTTTTCATTTTAAAGCAACACAATGTAAGATTGTTCTCCTTAGTACCCCTCTCTGGATGAGAAGCTCAGTTGACTGTTTGTAATACAGTTGCTATGTGAGCTTCAACACACATGCATTTGTTGACCAGCTGATGAGAGAAGAACCGCTGGCTCTGCCATGACATTTGGAGTGATAATGTATGTTAGATAGCTTCATCTTATAGTTAGCATCTGGCTAACTCCATCTATTAGTTGTACACTTTGATTGGCAGCTGGGAGGCGTGTCTTCCTGGGCGCAGGTCACTTACCACCTTGCATAGTCCTAATGCAGGCGATGCAAACACACTCAGGCTTTGGTGGAAGTCCAATTTGTCCTGCAAAAATATTTCAGAAACTTTTCTTAGGGGGTGTTTCAACTTCCTTTGTGTTGCTTTAACATAGCCAAAAAAAATAAACAAATGAAATGAGTTCACTTGTGTTGTGATTGATGCATGAACAATTTGCTTGTTTTATGACTGCATCAAGTCAAACCTCTTGAACAATTCTGATGCTGATGTTTTCACTGTTGCTCAATTTCAATCATATGAGCAAATAATACTGTGTCCTTGTTACAAAAAAAGGAGAAGTCGTTCTCTCTCGCAAACTCATTTTCCTGGGAATATATCAAAGTGAAGGTGTAACACAAAATAAAACAGAAAAATCCATCTGTAGACAGAAATGAGTCACTGGGTACTGCTTTTATTGCAGAGTTGCAGGCTTCTTGTGAGCTGTGCAGTCGACACTCATTAGTGAGAAGACTTTTTTAGATGAGGCACTGAGGTGAAGGATTACCAATCACCCTGCCAGCAGTCGTCCTCCTCCCGTGTTTTATGTGGACATGCAGTCTAAGTAGCCCCGAGATCAAGAAATGAGAAATGCTTCTAAAAAACACGAGTGTCAGCTGGTTTGTTGTGTATGCGAGGCAGGGCAATAAGCATATTCATTTTCTTTAGATCAAGAACATACACCTAGGCTATTTCATCAGTAATACTGCACCTGACAGCATCCGTGTCCCATATTTTGTCCCTCTTTGAACTAGAGCTCTTCTTGTCCTGGTGACCTGTTGCCATGCGGCTGGCACCTGCTTCTTCCACATTCATGGGTTCTGTTTCCAGCCTCGGAAAGAAAAAGAAAATGTGTTCATTTTCCTTTTTTTTTTTTTTTTTTTTAATTTCTTTACGGAGATATTAATTGACATCTGAGGTCCAACTATCCAAAAAAAAGAAAAAAAAAAAAAAAAAAAAAAAAAAAAAAACGCCAGGCAAGTGTTTGACCTCGTCATCAAACAGGCAAAACACATCACACGACAAAAACCGGG
>JBAMYA010044766.1:0-12216 GCA_037176975.1 Arrhamphus sclerolepis
TGCACAGGCCTAAACAGTGGCACTCATGGTCAAAATTTTGTTTAGCAAAAGACTCTAACTGTGCCAGAACATTTAAAATATGCAAAGAAAGGTAATTTTGCCTTCAAACACCGCAACTTGCTAACAAGTGTATGAGCTCTTCCAATCAATCATTACACAGTGGACAACAAAATACAAAATACAGTCCTCAGTGTGAATCAGTGCACCGTTGCTTGTCTTTGTAGCCTTTTATGTAGCTTTCATGTCATTTGCTCTTTTACAGAAGCTATCAAATTTGCTTTCTTGGAAAGAATTGGAGCCAGAAACAGAAATGCCTTGATGCTAATTTTATAAATTCCATTCCGTTTTCAAACTTAGGCTCAAAACTGAAATACTGTAAATATTACACAAAATAGATAAAACCTATTAGTGTGAGAAATTAGTAAAATAAAAATAAAATTTATTATTATTTATTATGAGTATAAGAAATCGCCACTATTGAGTCTCATTTGCCTTAGACCTCCTCCATCCAAATCGGCGCTTCATTGATTTCATACTATCTAGTTAGTTTCTAATAGTTGGGAATAGATGGTTTCTATTTGGTTGTATCGCTAAAACAGTGGAGTTTGAACTGCATGAACGGCATCTGTTAACTGTTTTGCAAAAGGGTGAGGAAAATGTGTCAATCCAATGAGAAAGGGCAGATGCATTTGCAAGAGGTGTGTTCTTCTCTGTTCAGATGGTGATGATGAAAACTGAGTGGATCCCAGTTTATTTAAGCAAGCCAAAGCAATCAAGAAAAACTGTAACAGTGTAATTATATGGTGAGGCACAAATATGGAGCTCGTCAAAAATCCAAGAAAACCAGACAGCACAAGTGTTTTTGTTTTTTTTTATTCATATACTTTATTCATAAACTGTATATACCAAAAAAAAAACACAAAGCTTTCGATTTAAGCATTTGTTTAAAAGAAAGGAAGAAACAGAGAATGGAAGACAAACAACCCGAGCGAAGATGCAAAACACGTGCAGGTTTCTGTATCAGAATTGCATCAGAACCATTGGCTTTCTGTCATAGTGGCTCTTTATCTGATTTTGTGTTCAGTTTCCTTCACTTTGGCTGAAATATACAGAACAAATAACTGGCAAGTGGACAAGATTGCTATTCAGTGTACACCATCAAATCAGAAACACTGAATGAAAAACAGACTTTATTGAATTATCTGTACAGCAATAATTCCAATATTTTCTTCCCCATTTTTCTAATGAATAAGGTGACTTTTGGGTTTCAAATTTTCAATACAAAAAGCGCAACTGATCAAATTATCTGATGCAAAATAGGCAAGGTGCTGAAATGGCTTTAAATGGAGAAAATGACCACCATGTAGACGATGACCAGGACGAAACTTGCAATCCCCAGTCCGAGAGCCACGTGGTTCAGTGTTCTGGATGTCCTGCTGTTCCGCTCCGCTGCAATCCGGTTGCCCATGTAGTTTGCTTCACGAGCCTGAAAGTGAGTAAAACAAGCAAACAGAAACAGGAATGGTTATTTCCATGCTCAGGTACTGTTTACATTGTTTAAAGGCAGGCTAAGTGATTTCTGGAACACATCACGTGTTGACAGTTGAAAGAAAGCGTCAAAGCAATGACGGCCAGCTCTTCCGCCCTGTTTCATCAATGCTCCCTGAGAATACACGCACCATTTGCACGTACGTGCACAGGCCTTGCACCTCCTTGCTGGCCTTGCCTTCCTGCTGGTGGGCATCAGGGGCACAAGTTTGTGTCTGGCTAGCTGGTGAGGTCCCCCTACAGCGCTGGGCTGAGGCACAGTGGGCACAACGTGCCGCAAGCTTGGCGGACAATGTCCACTCGGCCTCGGCTCATCGTCCACGGCTCGCGCTCATCTCCTGGGCTCCACCTCTCTACAATTGCCGTCTCTTTCTCTCTCGCCACTCACTACTGAACTACCACCACCGAAAAAATGTTCAATTGTAAGCTGCTTCAAGGTGTTGGAATACGCACGCCGCACCTTTTTCTCTCTCCACCCCCCAGCACTCTGCGTTGTCACATGAGAATGGCGCTGCTGCCATCTAGTGGATATAAAGACTAATATTTATTCAGCGGCTGCGCGTTTCCTCTCAACCCGAAGACTGACTGTCATTGATGTCTATAGACGTCAGTGGCAGTCAATGAGTTAATGTGCACGAGCACAAGCGTTAACCCTCCCCTGTCTGTGATTGGCTGGAGCAATGTTTGCTACAGTTTTGGGGAGCAGACTGCCCCACTTTGTCTCCTTCCAGTTTACAGAGTCAGTGCTGTGCATGAAGACTTAAGTACTCACAAGGTGGACAGCCGCTGCAAAGTTGGACGTTTTAACATGGAGGTCAATGGAGATGGAGCCAGCCCCTAGTGGCCAGTCGAGGAACTGCAACTTTTCTTATTTATGCATTAGCTTCGGCCTGAAAGGTGGAATGTTGGTGCTTGGTAACATAGTAGATATACTGTTGCATTTTAATATTCCTGCCACTCTGTGTATAGACTACATCCTCATGGTCAATACACAAAGTGGCAGACATATGAAAATGAAAAGCTGCAAGCCTGCCATCTGCATCGTCTTAGCTTAGCATAAAGACTCGCTGCAGGGGGACACCAACGGGGGACACATAACATCACAGTTCCCCTGGTATGAAATGGTTCATTATATAAGAATAAAACCATAGTTTTTTTTTTTTTAATGATTTAAACAAACCAAACAGCACAGCGAGCTTTGAAGTTCTACAAGCACAACACAAGCTCTTCTCCCATTCATCTTATTCTTCTAGACTTAATTACACAAAGTTTTTGTGGCTAAATGACTCAGAGAGAAGTTTAAATCTCAAAATACTGTATCTAGAAGCACAAGCCTTTCTGATTGGATTCATAACGTGAAGCTGTCATGACTGCCCCGATTGCTTTTTTTTGTGTGTGTGCTTTCAATAATTTAAATCTGAATCACAGTTGTGCTGTTTAAAATGAATATCAATATGTGCCCAGAAGAGGGACGGGATCAGACCGGAATACCGACTGGAGCCATTTCCAGTCAGCAATGTCTGCTTCACAACATCACAATTAAGGTCAACAGTTCATACAGTAAACACTTGTATTTCTGCAGAATGGCCCACAGGCAAACTTATCACAACATCTATGATACTCTTCTTACATACGCAGAGACTGCTAGTAAACCTTTGAACAGATGTGCAGCGTAATCAACATAATCTTTGTAACAGGACAAATGCGAGCAGTCACTGTTGCTCAACGCAACACATCCTCTGAAACACTGCTGTGTGTCATGTGCCGTCTTTTACGGAGGTCGTGGAAATTCCCAACATTGTACATAAACCTCATTTCCTTTTCCTTATTAACAGAAGGAAAGCTTTGAATCAAATGAGGATAATTCATGTTGCTTTACCAGAAAATTAAGTGAGGCAACTCCCAGTTTTCAGACATAAACATGCTTTGAAAAGTGTTTTGTTTTTTGAACCTGACTATCAGTGGCCTAACGTCTTTATTCAGGATAGTCACATGGTTGTAGCAGAGGTTGGGTTCTTGAATTTCTTAATTCCCACTGAATCCTGTCTGAATAATGTCCTACATGTAAAAAGGTATAAGTTGCTGCATTTTACTACAAACTACTGCCATAACTCCTAAAGAGCACGAGAAACCACATGAAACCACTGACACACTGCTGCTGCAGAGGCAACAGCAGTCAAGGAATAAGAATGATTTTTTTCAACCACCCTCAACAAAGCCCCCGTGACCCTGTACAGGAAATAGCGGGTATAGGTGATGGGTGGATGGATGGACCCTCAACAAAGCTGTGCAGCAGGTCTGAGAAGCTTTCTCAAAACTGACTGAGTGTACGAAACAAATGGCGGTTTATTATCTGTCTTGAATTGGCTGGAGGTAACAAAATATCTTTTCTTTTTTTCCCCCCCTCAGGACAGAGAAGAAGTACTGAGCTGGCACGTCAAAGGCATGGCTTTAGAGGGAATGTTTTTTCTGGAAAATCAGTCCAACATGGCAACCTCCTTCGAACCGTGACTGTGCTTAAGGGGAGGGATGTTTTCAGTTAGTGGAGATGCATGCACATGACTGTATGATTGACCCATTTCTAACACACACAGTCCTCATTATGACCATAGCAAGGAGGTTCACTGGGTGCAACTTTGAAGTAAGCTTTCAAAACAATGCATACATATACATGTGTATATATATACGTGTGTATATATACATATAGGACTGGACAATAGTTCAGCAACAATATATATATCGCAATATAACATTTTTCAACAATGATATGACTTTCAAATACTTAAATCATTCTTATAAAAATGCTCAACAGGATTTGTTTGATATCACATTCCTTGGTTACATTGACAGTTGGCAGTTTCACATCAAAAACGTTATAGTTAGAGGTATAGAATAGAGGTTTCATGGATTTGGTCATTTCAGTTTTCAGAGGTTTTTGAGTACAGTGATCCGTTTTTGGACATTCTTGGCAGTTTCTCTCTGGTTTTCAAATTATTTACATCGATATTAGAATTATTTCAGACTGACCAAAATGAAGAAATATATTGTGATATATAAATATGTTGTGTGCACCCCAAGGCTGACATGAAAGCTTTCAAGCAAAGAAAAGATTTGTTCATATTGGTTTTTTAACAGAGAATTTCCTACAGATTTGATCACAGATTGTTACATCATAGGGAGCTTGAGAGAAATTCTTAGGCAACATCAAAAATTTCTTTAATAGGAAGTTCACAGAAAAAATAAAAGGTTCAAACACTGTGTAATGAAACAAGGGAATTTTCTGAGGTTAAAAAAAAAAAGCTTACAAGATCTGCTGCATCATCATACCCATCTCTGCTGGTATCATTACAGAATAATGCAATGGAGCTAAATTTGATTGAGGGCTCTTTGCAGTCTGGGTCAGCAGCTTTCCTGCAGATGCCCGTCTGGATGGCTGAATTGTTCGTCCCACAGTACCGCCTGTGTGCTCCGTGTCTGTGAGCCGGGCCTGTCTGTATATGACTGCTTTCTTCCCCCTCTTTCAGCGTGAAATCAATCATTGTGAGAAGCACGCAATACGTGAGAACAAGGGCCTGATATTTGTGAGAAAAGTCACAGAGAACTGAATACAACCCATGAAAGAGGAGCTGGAAGAGAAATCAAAAGCCTGCGAGGCACTTCTCTAACATCAATTACACATTTTACCCACACAGTGTCCCAGTCTCAACATCCCTCTTCATAGTCTTTTGTCTTTTACTGTAAAAGCTTTGATGGTAGCGAGTGAATTTCTCTCAGTCAACCAGTTAAACTGGTTTTTACATCAACTTTTAAATCACAGATAAACTGTCCCACTTTATGTGTGGCTTAAAAGTCAATTTCTGAAATTCTTCACAATAGTTACATGCTCTGATGAATGGATACCGTCTACTTTTGAGAATATCAAAGTTGCATGTGATAAAAAAATGTAACTAAAGAAGAAGTAGAAAAGAAAAAGTCATCATGTTGTTTTAGTCAGGTAGTTGGTCACGCTGTCCAAGGGTAAACCACGCTGAACCAATATTTACACAGACCTTTCCCAAAGCTGCGTTTATTCAGTATTTGCTTTAGTTAACATTTTAAATTTAGTGTGCCAGGCTAATGCATGGGTATATTCCTTTTTTTCTCATTTTAAAATAAAGATTAACCCAATGTTGCAGGGCACACTTTGTTCTTATTACCAAAGACTGTTTCCTTGTGGCCCTGCTGCCCCCCAAAAGGTAGTTTGGGGGGCAGGTAGTTTCTACACTTGCATGGTTGAGTTTTGCATTTCAAAATTCTAATAAAAAACATAACATCTATTGGGCACAGGTCAGGACTGCAGGCAGGCCAGTACAGTATGTGCAGCCCCGTCTTCCTCAGGCATCCCTCTGATTGTGTTCAGAATTTGGTTTTGCTTTGTCTTGTTAAAAAAAAAAAAATCCCCGCACGATCCTCCTAAAGATGACCTGCTAAATGCTGCGCTACCTCTATAATCCCAAAGAACATTTATGCGTTACTGGTGATCATCTCGTATAGCTTTTTTAAAAATGACTAAAATACATGTACAGCCTCTGCAAAGAAACACCGAGCTTCTACAGATACTGTGATGATGTTCATGTTCTGTCAACAGGAACTAAGCTACACAGGCAGTTAAATATTAAAGGAAACAAAGAAAGCTTTGATAACATCATCACAAATACGAAGAGAGGCCTGGCACATGGGGCTTCAAAAAAATTAAAAAATCTGATCACAACACCACAGCTGCTAGCCACTTCAGTCATCCTGGGACCAATAGAAAATCAGGGACATTTTCTCTACATTAATGATGCTAACAGATTGTCCCTCAGAAGAAAAGGTGTCACACAATGGTGAAATGTTGTATTAAGTTTTAAAATTGGTTTGAAAGTATTATTTATTCCATTTCCAAAGAACTTGTTTTAGTATTGTATGTCATTTCTCCTCCTTTCTGTTGTGGCTGAATGTGATTAGGAGAATATTAAGTGAAGAAGATTCCAGCAGCCTGTGACCCCTTATCTGTCAGTTTATTCATATCGCACATTTGAAAACAGAGGTTGAGCCAAAATGCTTCCCAAGAAGTCTTAAACATGAACAATAAGACCATACAATCACATAATATTAAGCACAACAACAACGGCATTAACAGATAAGTAAGTAAATAAAATAAAAATAGTATAAAAATAAAGCAGACATCAGTCTGAGTTAAAAGCAAGTGAGAAAAAATAGCTCTTAAGATCGCATTTAAAAGAGAAGATTGTAAGGGAGTGTAGAGGGAGGGGATCCCAGAGGGAGGAGCGGCTACAGAGATTGCGCAGGCACTGTGAGTTTTGAGGAGTGAATGTGGAACGGTTAGCAACGATTGGCTTTGTGACCTAAGTGACCGAGGAACAGAAAGTGGAAGCACAAGTTCAGAAATGCATGGTGGGGCTAAACCACTGGGAGGTTTAAAAACAATAAGTAAAATTCTGAACTTAACTGGAAGCCAAAGGAGCTGAGCCGAGACCGGCGTAATGTGTTCCCTCTTTTTTATGTTGGTAAGGAGCCTTGCAGCAGCATCTGAACAGGCTGGAGTTTGTTTAGATTGGACTGTGATATGCCAAAGTGCGGGAGGAGATGAAAGCATGGATGACTGTCTCAAGGTCTGATGTGGACAGAATGACTTTCAGCTTGGCTATAGTTCTTAATTGGTAAAAGCTGCCTTGAACCACACCATTAACTTGCCTGTTGAAACTTTCATCTTCCTCCTTATCAGAGCTCCAGACTGCGACCAAATGCTCGCATTTTGAGACCAAATCTGGCGTCAGCGCGAGTAAATTCCAGGCCTACTCACACTTGTGCAAGAGAAAAAATTTCAGGCAGTGTGCCTGCAAATTCCACACCCACATATCCAGTAAGTAGCCTACCTTTTTCTTCTTTTTTAATGTGGAAGGGGCAAATATTCTGGAGTATAAGGCTGCAGGTGGCTGGCCAATTTGAATGGATGCTGGAAGCAGCACAGATATCGATAGCTGCTTCCGGCTTCCAGTCCCTCGCTAACACTGGCCAGCCACCTGCAGCCTGATGAGTGAGAGGGGCAGGGTCCTTTCCCAAACAGTGGAAAAACGTGGGTAGGGTAATGGCGGCGAATGCATGAATGGTAGTACAGTACCATGGCTAAGCAAACAATTAACCAGTTCTTCCTCCCTACCCTGCGTTCTGGGTTAGAGGCAGATACTGGCCCACTAGAGGACGAAGCGCATCTTGACAAAGCTATAGCCAAGAAGAAAAACAAAAAGCAGTTTCCGTGACAAATGGCTGCGTGAGTTTACCTGCCTTCAGTACAGAAAAGACAGCAATTCAACGAACTGCAAGTTAAACATGCCGGGAACACAAAATGTGCCAAACAACTCAGATGAAACACGACACACTGTTAAAACAACGTTGGTGCAGAGCATAAAATGTGATGCCACTTGTTCAACTGGCATCACCTCTCCCACAATCATTTAGAAGACAAAGTTTTTGAATGTATATGTTATAATGTGCTAATAAATGAATGCAGACTATTATTTTAACGCATGTTAACACACTTTAAAAAAAAAACAAAAAAAACTTTTACTTTGAAAGTTTGTTCCTTTCACAATCTGAACACAGCATGGTTGATGGGAAAGAACTGGTGGGGATTGAAAAATGGAGAGAGGAAAATCTATCATGAACATTTTAATTTTAAACTTACAGACGGCGGAGCTGCTATAAGAAAAGTTATTTGTAGACTCAGCAAAGCTAATTTTTCCTGTCACCGGAGCAGCGTTGTCAACTTGGCGACTTTCTCGCTAAATCTGACTTTCCAAACCCTCTTGGGGACTTTTTTTTTGTTGGTCAAAAGCAACCAGTGACAAATCTTTTGACTTTTTCAGGTGTTATTGGAGATATTTCTGGCGTTTTGGAGACTGTGACATTCTGCAGTTACGGTGCATTCACATGTACGCAGTTCGTGCAGTGTCTGTGTCCATATCCAAAGACTTGGCAACCTTGCTGGTTGTCCGTCGTCGACACATGAATGGCCGGTGCTGCCATGAATCCCTCCCCCACACTTACTGGCAGTCAGTGTCACAGTAGCCTCCCAGTAATCCCAGCTACAGTCAGAGCAGAGCCTAATAACTGCCGAACTATCTATTTTGGGTCAGTTTGGTCCCAAGCCTGGATACAGGAAGAGGGTTGGACGTAGAGCTACATGTTCTACCACACATAACTGTCTTTTAGTTAAATTTGATATTCTAACATATAACAATACAGGACAGATCTATGTAATGTAAGTCTAGACAAAGCATTTAAGTCATGAAGTTATTTTGAGAAGTGATGGTCTACTTCAATGGCAAAATAAAAAAAACAAAGAAAACCCCAAAACAAACCAAGAATCAACAGAAGAAAGTTGATTTGTAGTTCCAAAAAGTGAGTGTTTTTTAATCACTTTGTCTCTCCGACGTTATTCCCATCTCATACAGCGTCTATTACAATTATATATAATGTAATTACTACTTTTGAATTAATTATTGTATTTTGCACATGCCTGTCTGCATTATCTGCCATTAATCGCGATTAAAAATTGTAATCGTTGCCCAGAACTAATATTTTCTTAATCTAGTGCTGTAATGACAGTGATTGATTATGTTTATGTTGATGCCATGGTTCACAATAAAATGGATCACTGCATTTAAAACAGCTCATAGTAGCTCCTGATGTTATTGTGAAATTATGTTTTAGTAACACTGGAAATAAGTCGAAATGTTAAAATGACAGGGAATCCAAATATTCACATGCGCACCCCTACATTTTCTGCTTGTGCCCCTAAAATTTTAAGTTAGAGCCCACTTTACTGACACGCATCATACTTTTACTCTGCAAACACTGGTGTGTGAATGTCTGCTGTAAAACTCCAAGTCTGACAATCTTACAAGATTGTTTTGTACGACCTAAACCCGTTTGTGGCAGAGAACTTACTAGAGGTTAAAGAACAATGGTAGTTTTGACTCAGCTGAAACAGCCTAGTAATGAAAGAATTATACGAAAAGGAGTGAATATGTAGCTAGTAAGGTGACCTAAATAGCAATCTTTAAAATCACATATAAGATGCCATAAATGGCCAGTTTCCAGGGCTACATTGAAAACAAGCATGCAATGCTTAAAATTAAATTAAATTTCAGAGAAAACTCTAGCATAATAAAATGCTTAAAATTGAAATAAATTACAGGAGTAAACTCTAGCATAATAATGGAGTATATTTTTATAACAACAGTGTTAATCCATTCAGAAATTTCAATAACATTTGCCCTTAGGCTTACTTTTGTCACAAAGATAAACTATATTTCTATTATAAATATGAATCCCAAACAAACAACCATGTGTCTCCTTTCTTATTGATCTGCATCAGTACTAGATGATGGACTATAACACCGTGAAGATAACCTCGACAGTCTATCTTGTTTTTTTTGTCACATAGACTTTAATCAAGTAAACTTTGTCTTTTTGTCTCATCTTTCAGGTTGAGTTGAATGAGTATAAGTGAGAATGGCAGTAAATGATGCTACCACATCGTAACTGCAAGTTTTGCAACTTTTGCTTCCTACTTTGAAATGCCAATGTGGTATTACGCACAATTGATTCTTTGCCTTTCATACTGAAATGGCAGCTCACATTTCGAGTGGTCCAACCGCAGTTCCATCTCAATTCAATAAAACCTCATCGATCCCTGAAAAGGGAAGAACAAATTATGTTGCAGTCATTCAGTATCATAAAGTCATTATGGAGTCACTGCCTAAAGTCTGTATTGCAGTGAACCAAAGAAAGTCTCTGACTGCAGATACCGGTGTTTAACCACTGCGTGGGAGATGTCAGTCATGTTACACAGCATCCAGGAACAGTTCTAGCATGAGTCAAACCTTTGAAACAACAACCAAATAGCTTCTGTGTGGTACTCCAGTGTTAAGTGAGCTCTGGAGTGTAAAGTGGTTACATGGTAGCATACAGCCATACTGCTGGTGTGATGAAAGACCTTCCTTCATGGTCTAACATTTCTGTTGGTCTTCAAACACTTCACAGTGATTTCACTGTAAATTTTGAAACCATGCCACAAATAGCTCCAAGGTGTTTGCCAACTGAACGGCTGCAGAATGAGCCTTCAGATTGAGCAGGTCTGACTGGTTCCCAACTGCACAGATGCTGTGTTTATTTTTTTTTATACTGATAATTCAAAATATCAAACAGCGTGAAAGCTGTTTCCCCAGTTAGTCAGTGCATCATGGCAGTCTTACCAAGACTGTACAAAGAAAACCGTCTTATTAGTATCATGAACAAAGGTTCTCACTCAGCTTCTACCTCCACCTTTCTTGCTAGATCCTCACCTATTTTTGCTTTGTATTATCCAAAAAAAGTGAAATCTACTAATCTTAATGTGAATAAAGTTAATGGATACATGATCATGCATGAGAGAAGACAAAATCATTGGTTTACAATGCTGTCAAAAACATCTTCCACTTGATAATAAATTTTAGAAAAAACTGACCCAAAAGATCAATAACACCGTCACTGAAACTGTAAAGGAAAAAGTCTCATCATGGCAATAAACAACACTGATTTCATTCATTTAAACTCTCATCTGTAGCTTTTCCACATGTGATGCAGCTGAAAAGGAGGAAAAGGCCAGTGAGCAAGAAATGAAATTACAAAGGTTCACTGAACACAACCAGGCTGAGGCAGAATAAATAAATCAATAAATAAAATAAAATAAAATAAGGTCCAATAAAACGTATTTGCTTGCATGTTTCCTGCCTCCAAGATTATTGTTTTGCATGTTTGTTGATGCAGTAGTAAAGACACTTAGAAGTTGCAAATTTGATCTTCTATCTTACATAGTATTCAATTTGACACAGAATGTTGTGTTTTACTGCTTAAAAGAAAGGTCAAAAGACAATATTAAATGCAGGTTCAGAGGAGAATTCCTAATGTGACTCCTGAGCTGCAGGTTGGAAACCTCTGATTTAAAGCCTTTTATTTCTGACTTCAGTGTTCCTGCAGGAAATATATGATACGGCTGTAAAATACTCCTGCACATGCTCACCATCATGTTATTAACTGTGATGACTGTTTGGGGCTGAGGAGGCACCAGACAGACGTCTGAAGACCTCCACCTAAAGACCTTTACAAAATTACGTGGTACAAAAATCCCCAAATATCTGGTATAAATCTATAAATCTGTGGTGGTCGGAGAGTCGGACTGCAGGTCGGCCACACCAGCATTCATCATACAGTGGGAACCAGTCTACAGGTGCAGGTAAACACCAGGATGGTCAGAAGATGGAAGGTTTGGGAGGTGAGGGGGAGCGCAACATCAGCTGAAAAAGGACAAGAGAGAGACTACAGTAGACAATATTCATTGTATGAAATGATTCAGGACCATCTGGAACTAAGATAGGACAGATGCTCAGTGTCCAAAGGACTCCATCCAGCAGCCTTGGCCTGTAGCAGCATTGCTAGGAGGTGGTCTAAGAGACTCCCCCAGGAGTTTAGGCCTAGCTAGGAGGCGGCCTAAAAGGAAGTGGTCTTCTAGACCTACAGACTCTTGGAACAGCAAGTAAACCTGCATTCAGGGAGCGGAGTGTTCTACTAGGACAGTAAGGA